>ARYC01002448.1:0-72286 GCA_000711775.1 Oxytricha trifallax
ATTAAAAGAAAGATGGGAAGTATGTCTGTGAGTTCTGTGAGAAGCCATATTCTCATACTAGAGACCTCAAAGTGCACCTAAAAGAAAAAGCACAATTAAAGTTTTGTCTTTATTCATGAACCTACAGGGAATAGATTCCTCTAAAAGAGAAGATCAAGAAACCCAGTGGAGTCTCTTAGAGTTGAAGTCTAAAAGTAAGCTAAAATGAAGAAAGCAGTCAAGAACTTTCCAGTCTCTGAGATCAATAAAATCATGGTTAAAACAGAGGCAATAAAGATTACCATATTAAAAATTATTGACTTAGATTCTTGCCTAGAAAGCTACCTCACTCTTGAAGATAAAATAGAAAAGAGAGTCATTACTGACACTAATATGCTTACAAGATATATCCATTCAATTACTGCCTTGCTGATGACAAGTTCCAAATGGAATTTGCAAATGAGTATTATGCTCTTTAAAAGGCAAAGTTAAATAAGTGCAGGCATATCATATAGCTTGATGCTATTTTACTTGGTAAAGATCATGTAGCTTCAGGCTTCCATTACTTGAAATGACTTACAGAGAATTCTTATCTGACAATAGATGTCAGAGATAAATTGGCTAGATTGTATAGCAGATAGTTGAGGGGATTGAAGAGCTTCACAAGCTAGGTTATGTTCATAGAGACTTAAAGCCAGAGAATATCATGTTGAATTTTCAGCCTCTTAGAGTTTATATTATAGACTTCAACAGAGCTCAAAGAGTGCAAGCCTCTGCATAAGGAAATGTATACGGTACTCCTGGATATTTTCCAGAGAGAGAGGATTGGAGAGATGGAGACACTTAATGGGATATCTGGGCTCTAGCAGTAATAATAATAGAGAGCGACATGCCAAGAAACGATTACTTTAGCTGCAGGGGTGAGAGAGATTCTAAGCAGAGAATCAAACAATATCTCGATAAAAATAAAATAAATGGAGGTCTCAGAGAACTTGCATACTCAACTATTATCAAGCCAAGCTAAGCGAATTAACAAACAATAGAAACAATCAAACATCAACTTAGAAAGATAAAATTCAGAGAACTGCCACATGACTCTAAGCTTATGTTTGTGTGAAATATTTTAAAAAACTCGCTTGTTATACTCATTTAAAATACTAATATTTAAACATAAAACCCCTACATAAACCCTATTAAAACCCTAATAAAGTATGCCTTAATAGTCTACTTTTATCAATCAAAAACTCAATCAAACTACTGAAAGGGTTTTGGGGTTTTGATTGTATACTTTGACAAATTAGTAAATGAATAATATTAAAAATGAAGAATGTTATAACTTATTGAATGAAAAAACTAAATATCTGAGATATATAAATCTTAAAATTATATAATAGTAAATTGAAACAAGTTTGAAAAAAATTAATTACATGTATAATTTAATTTTACTTCATAAAAGCAAAAAAAAGCTTTTGATTTATATATTTATTTTCTAAAATATTTTAATATAATTATACATTCAATTATTTTCAATATAATAATGTATTAAACTTTCAATTTATATACTGCTTAAAATAAAGATATTTTATTTAATAAATTAATTTGACATCATTAAGAAAGAAAAATAATCTTATCAATTATTAATCAATGAAATAGAGTTTAAATTTAATAAATAAATAATATATTATTTAGTTTTATTTAAATTCTATTCAATAATTCTAAATATTTTTTTATTTATCATTAAAAACCACAAGCCTTTACTTCATTATTAGCATTTAATCATTAAAATGTAATAGGCAATTTATTTACTTTGAAAAAAACAGTAAATTTTATAAATTTGCATGAGAAGGAAAAAGCCAAAAAACTGATATTTTATTTCATTTATTTAAATATAATTTATTAAAGTTAGTAAATTAATGATAAATTTATATTTATCAACAAAAAGTGCAATTTATTTGTTTAATAAAATAATATAATGTTCAATTAAAAACAATCTCATGCTTTAATAAAAAATTTTAGTAAATTTCTTGGTTGATATTAATTCAATTATATAGGTTAATAATAGATCAATTAATTGTAATAATTTAATAGATTCATTTTTTATAATTGAATATAGTAAATAAGTATATTAATTATATATTTTATGAGAATATCTATAAAAAAAGTCCTCAAATCTTTTTTGCGATTAAATTTTAAAAGAGTTGTTTCATTCTTTATTAAATAAACGAGTGAATATTTTTTAAAATAAAGTTATTCTACTCTTACAGTAAAAGAACAATTATTTTTAAATTTTTTTAGTATTTTATAATAGAATGTCTTAATTTAAATCAATTAAATGTTAATTTATGCAATTGATGGTTTTTTGGTTTTTATTAGTTGGTTTCCATCCTTATAAATTTTATTTTAACTATTTATTTTTTAATTATCCTCCTAGATCTCTTTTTTCACTTACCCGTATGTTTTAGAGCTAATTTCAGCACAAATATCACAAACAAGCATAAGAATAATTAAAAATTATTATTATTTATTTTAAAAGTACCAGAGTATCTTATGAAAGTTCTATTTGAAGCAATTCATACTATCTATCTTAATTTACAAATACATATTATTTTAAATTATTTGAAAGAATAGTTTTTTTTCCCAATAAAAAATTATAAATCTTTAGGGTCAACTGCATAGATATGGAATTGGTCTAATTCTAGAAATTCACAAAGTTTAGTACATTTCGTATGCTATAACAATTAATGAAAAAAGTAAATTCATATTTTTTCTTTATATAATATTAAAATAACACCAATTTTATTACAAATTAGCAATTTAAAATATTTATTCTTAAATGTATGAAGAATTAAAACATCAAATTAAATGGGATGAGAAGGAAATGGATTTCTCAATTAAATAAATAAGCTTTAACTTTCCATTTAAAAAAGAGAAAATTGGAAATAATAAATAAATCCAGTACAATATAAATTTATAAGTGTATTGACTTATTGAATAAGTTATAAATAAATAAAGGAACAACTTATAACTAATAGCAGAAAATCATAATCAATTTAGTAATTGAATATTATTATACCATTTTTGTATAAGCAATGGTTCTTATATAAATTAATCAAATTAGTGACGGTAAAATTCATAAAATTGCTATCTTGTCTTAATTTATTTGAGAAATATTGTTTTACAAAATTTAATATTTCTGATAGTAATAACAATAAATATAGAGATAAATTTGCTTAATTTAAATTATAATTTTTTCTAAATTTAGAAATTTCATTGACAAAAGTCAATAATTTAAACTCAAGACATTTTATTAAAAAGTTTATTGAATTTTTAGTTTTTAATCAAATATTAAATTTTAATTTATATAGTTATACTATGCAAAGAAATGCATCATACCTTCTTTACCCAGATTAGTCCTGTCTTTAATAAGTTGGCGGGGTTTTGAATGAAAAGCAGGATCTGATAAAACAATACCCTCTCCTTGTATGTTTAAATATTAAAATATAATAATTTATAAAAATCTTAACTAATATGTCTGTTAACATAAAAACATGCCTTGTTGTTTCATAAGTAAAGTGTGATTTAACATTTTAAAATATCATTTATTCAAATCTCAAAATTAGAAATAAACTTTTTTTGTTGATATTGTTGGGTAAAAGTTGTTGATGCTGTACCCCGCATTATTTGTAAATTTCGTCCACTACTCACAATCAATCTCAATTTCAGCGTAAATATGAGTACATCCATTGAAGGGTTGTTCCAGTTCATATCTGATAGGAAGAACATAAGACAATGGAGGGAACAATTTAAAACTCACGCATTAAACTCTGAAGATTCTTGTCAAGATACATGCAAGCAATCCTTGAAATTATTTAAAAAGTTTTAATTTCATTTAAACAAGAATCATTTACATATTTTTTATTATCTGTTCTTCACGTACTCAATCTGTTTTTATTCACTTAACTTCTCTTTAGGAAGCTTTACATATAAATAATTCAAAATATAATAGCTTCATGATCATTTAACCAAATTTATTATACTCAAATCAAAAATAATAAAAAGATAATTATATAATTAAAAAGTTTGACATTAAAGTAATTCATCAAATTTTATGTTTAAGTATTAATTATGAATTTTTTAAGACTATTGGATATTAAAATAATTTGAAAATTTATTTTTGTTGGAATTCTTGTAAAATCTGATCTATCAAGACATTTATATACCTTGCATGAAGTCCCTTCTTTGTCAATTTCAAAATTTTTGCTGATTCTTAATTCAACTTGTAAAAAATTATAGAATATATTATATAAATTTAATGATAATGCCAATATAGCCAGTATAAATATATTTATTATAATTCAACATTTTCAACATCATTTCGATCATCATAATAAAACTTTTCCCAATTGAATTTTTCTTACTTTTTCATTATTTCTTGATATATCTTCATTATTTTACAATATTTTTTAATTTGAAATTTCATTTAAAAATTATTAATTTATTGATAGATTATTGACTTATAACTCGGCTTAAAGCGCTTTGCATTGACAATAAAATATTAACTAAGTTCTTCTTCTGATAAGTTTTAATCAATAAATCTAGTTTTAGAATGTCTCTAATTTTTAGAAATTTCTAGTTCTCTTTGTAAATCAGATGCCTTTGATTCAGCTAGAAATTTTACATTATTAATGAAAGATATCAAAATATTTTTTAAAAAAGTTAAATTCTAGAAAAAAAGAACATAAATTTTTAAAATAAACGATTTAAAGAATTAGATTGATTTTAAAAAGCAAGTAAATGAATAAATATATAACTCCGAATATATATTGAAATCAAAGAATGGAATGACATCATCCATAATTAATGTTTTTTAAAAAGACTTATTCGGTTATTATTTTATCTTATTAAAAACCCTGGCAATGTACATGAATAAGTAAATTTGAATAATATAACGATCATTAACAGCAATTTTATAATAACTAATTGTGAAACATATTAATTTATGGTAACTTATCCATTTTAAATAATAAAAATAAATAAAATTTCAAGATATATACGAAATTTATATATAAAAATTATAAAGCATATAAAATCAAAGAAATAATTATGTTTTGCAAATAAATTTCAATAATCAATCAATTACAATATATTAATAGTACAACTCATATTATATTTCGAAATTGATAAGCGGGTGCTCAGTAGCACTAACTCCAAGAATTTGGTAATATTATTTAACTCCCTTATTTCAAATCCATCACCATAGTGCTTGCTCATAATATCGTACATCTTATCATTTATGAAAATTTAAATTAAAAAATATTCTCTTAGAAATGTATTATTTCGAATAAAATTGTTAATTATTATTTAAATTTTCCTTTGTTAGCTTAAGGCAACAGAAGAACTATTACGAGTGCTTTTTTCTATACTAACTCATTAAAGTTTCCAAAGAATTTTTTGGAATATCTTCGTAGTTATTGTCATTAATAACTCCAAGGTCGTGGTATTTTATATTTGGAAAGTTGCTTCAACCCTTTTCTATAATTAAAAGTATTTTTAATAAATATTCCTGGCAAATTATTTCATTAAAAATTTAACTTAAACCTTAAATAAATTAAATTTTCGACAAAAATAAGTATTAAACAAATTATTTGAATAAATTAATTATTTTATATAATCTGAGATTTTATCAAGAGATTCATTTAGTGTTAATTATTGATTTTATTAACTTTTAGATTTGCTATATTAATTGAATCTGATAATATCATTTTTAATTTAAGTTAGATTAATAATTTTATTATAGATTAAGACTATTCTGATTTATTTTAAATGTTTAAAAATGGAATCAATTAATAAACACCTTGAATTATTGAGCGGCCAATTTAATTTTCCATATACAATATTTCATTTAAAAACATTATAACAAGATATTCAAGCAATTTCACAAATCATTAAAATCCAGAAGATTTTCTGTAAATTATGCATTTATATGATTACATAAACCTTATAATTTTAATATTATTTTTTTCTATTTCTAAATCATATGTTAGTAAACAGAAACTATATTTCCTTAATGATAAAATTAATTTATTTCATATTTCACAATAATTATTGCAGGATAAAGTTGATTTATGAAATTAAATTAAAACAAAAATAATAAAAATTAGCGGCAGTCAACTTTATCCAAAACTTATATGACTAACTTATTCGATTAAAATAACTATAATTTATTGAATATAACTATGGGCAATGATAATTTATTTTATACATGAAGCTAAATAAATCGATTTAAATTTTGACATCGAAATCAGCTTTAAAAAAATTACACAATATTAAAGTCTATCTATTTCGCTCAACGATAAATTATCATTTTTCATAGTTATGTTCATTTAATTTAAAATTTTCTTTCAAATAAGTACATAGTCTAGGTTTGATAAAGTTAACAGCCACTAATTTTAATAATTATTTAATTTTTAGCTTAAATTTAATTTCACAAATAAACTATATTCATGTAATTAAATTAAATATAATAAAAAATAATTCCAAGGAACTAAACTTCCTTCCATATATTTATGACTTACTTAAATTTATTATAATTTTAATTAATTTCTATTTTTTTAATACCACTTTCCATGACTTGGGTGGTCAGCAATAAAAAAAGTCAACAATAAACCTTTGAGATCAGTTATTAACTCAAGAGCAAGTTTCATTCCACCAATATTCAAAAGTAAAGTTGAAATATATAATTTAGTTTTTAAAATTAGCAATATTTCAATCAAAATATTAAGTTTACATTATATAATATATAAAATTAAAATTTTTAGTGGTTAAAATTAAGTGTGAGAAGAATATTAAAATTAAAGTAAATTATTATTATCATATCAATTTTTCTTTTCTACTGGGATATAATGTTATAATTTATTCGCATTTAAAATAAAATTACAAGTCATTTGTGATTTCAAACCTTAGCTTTTAAGTTATCTCTAAACCACAATAAACTTGAGATAAAATTACTTATCAATTACTCAAACATTTATTTTTAATATTTCTCGTCTTAATCTTTTAATTAGTTTATTTTATAGTTAAAATCTGTACATGATTAAATGAATGAGAATTTAATTTCATCTTTTTAATTAGCTATATACTATGATGGTCATATAAAATATCAAATTTCAAATGATTTAAGCAAAAATAAGATATTCCTTCCTCTTATTTTCTATAAGGAGTATATAAGTAAAAGATTATTTATTTAAAATTAAAGAAAGGGTCTCCTAGTTTTTTATATTGGGATATCCTATTCCTAACAAATCTAGATATCAGTCTTTAGTTTGTTTTGATTGCTCTTTTATATCTATATTTTTATAAAGGAATATATTTATCCTAAATATTAAATAATAATTGACTTTAGTAATAACATCCTCACAAGGATCCGCACCTCCCTAAGCTTTCAAGTTTGATAAGAACTCTGTAATTGGTTGTATCTACTCAGTTTAAAATATAAAAAACAATTTATAAATTAGACAAGTTAGATTACCTTTTTCTATTTGAACAAAACTTAATGTCTCGTATTTTTCCGGGTTTTTAACATCATCTCTGATTTAAAGTACAGTTTATAAATAATTTAAACAATCTCTTCTAATTAAAACTTTATAATGTTATTTAATATAAATTTGAATTTAAGTTATATAATCTCTGTAAGAAACAATTGCAACTTTTACAGTGTGATTTTACTAAAGCATTTTGACTTCTTATATAATTTTATGCATGCTTGCTTTAGCCTCGTCTATGTACTCCTACATGCTAGAAGTAGCATCTATTATGAACATCAAGTTGGTGCATTTATATTTAATTAAAATCAAATTTTTATAATTTATGAAATATTTTTATTTAAGTTATATAATAAACCATAATTTATATAAAAATTCATTTTTTTATTTTCTGGTAGCGTTTTTAAAGCCAATTATAAAATAAGCAAGAAAAAATTAATTAATTACACTACAAAAATTTATATAATTTATTTATAAATAAGGCAACTTTATATATAAATTATTAAAAATTTTCCGAACTCCTATTTAAAATAAATCATAAAACATATTTTTTAAATAATTCATATAAAATGCTAATATTTTAAGATATTAAATAAAATTATGAATAAATAAAAGTATTTCTAGTCAACCATCTCTTTGAATTTTTTCTTGTCCCTCTCAGTCTTAGACATTTTAATATCTTTAAATTTCAAACTTTCCATGTTAACTATATTTTTATGAGTAAGTTATTACTATATATTTTCATAATTATTAAACATTTTCTAATTTATAATTATCATTTTAATATAAATAAATATCGGAGACTAAATGGCCCTGAAACATTTAATTGATTTATCAGAAGTGCAATGCCATAGATTTGATAAGATAATCCACGCTAAGAAAGGATGGACTCCACAAACTACAAGAATGGTCACCATTGTGTGCTGCCCGAGCACAAGATCTAAAATGGAGAAAGTACTAGTGAGAAGATACGATGACAGAGCAGCAGCTAGGAAGAGAGGAGTGAAAGAGGAAGAGTTGTGGACAGAGAAGTAGAAAGCACACTGGATTGAAATAAATGACGATTGGCAACATATGAGTCTAATTCCAGGGAAGCACATACAGGAAGAGACAATGGAGCAGTGCTTGAAGTTGATTGAAGAAGTGTAATTCAATGAGTAAAGACTCTCGCAAATCATCCTACCGCCAATAGTCCTGAACGACAGAGGTATTACTCAACTGGAGAAGTGCATTGGGACAAGGAAATGGAAAGTTGAGAACTGCAAATTCTGGAGGCAACAAGAACACATTCAAAACCCCAAAACCCCTTAGTGAGGTTTATAAGTGCTTTGATTTGTAGGGTATAGTTGGGGTCTTATTGGGGTTAGTAGAGAAATTAGGCAATTTGCAAAATGAGAAAAAGAAATTAGCGAAATTTAGGGTCTATAAATGATGAGTAATATTTAGATTTACTGCTTAAGCTTGGTATGGTACAAATATTAATATAGACTAAGTCAAACCAGTGTTGAATTATACAGCCATAGCAAGACTCCTACACAAGAGTGCCCAAACTGTTAGCCATCATTGCTTGTTAGCTGTTTAACATTATAACTCAGGCTCTTGAAAACATCCTGCAAGAAATAAAAGTTCTCACAGGTCCATATTGACTATCTCTGTGACTCTAAGACATTAAAGTATTGGGCTCACTTTCCTCTTGACTAACGAGCTGTCATGTTCATCGCAAGTTTCCAGACATGCGTATCTCTCCTTAGACTATAGCCAATATTTATAGACGAAATGGTATTACTTTCAAGACTGTCAACAGAGTTAAGAAAGTGATTGATTTTACAGTGCCATTTTATAGCAATAATTTAAACTATATTTATGATTAAATGCAGAGAGCTATTGATAATAACATCAAGTTCATACATGCAGATGAAGCTGTGTTTACGTTCAACACTTTTATTAATAAGTCAAGGTACAAGAAGTATGATAACATAGAAGTTTATGACTAAAAAGTAAAGGTAGTCACTCATGCAATTTTAGCTGGTATAAGTGAAGATTCAGGCTTAGAGAGTTATGTGATTCACCCTCGCTCTATTAAGCGAGAGTAGTATATAGAGTTCCTACATAGCTCAGAGAGAAGTATAGCAACCAAGAGATCATCCTGTTAGTTGATAACCTATCAGTTCATAAGACTAAGGAGTCTAAGAAAGCTTATGAAGAGTTAAACATAACTCCTGTATACAACGTTCCTTACAGCCCTTAATTTAATGGAATAGAATTCTACTGGAGTTAAATAAAGACTCACTACAAGAAGCTTCTGCTGTATCATCTTATGCATGACTTGCCCATCGATATAGTAGACTTTATTCAAAGCAGCTGTAAGAGAGTGAGCGTAGATAAGACAACAATTTGTGCGAGAAAGGGAAGAATGAATGTTTATAAATAAGTTTTAGATTTAAACGAATGAATATATTCACATATTAAACTGGCCCATGAATGGGTTTGGCTTCTCCTTCTTCTCCTCTTCTTATGGCTTGCTTGGGCCCATATTTCTTCTCTTTGTGCCAGCTCCTGCATCTATGTTCATTTCATCTGGCTTTTAAAGATCTTTATAAAGTCTCTTGCTCACTTCATGAATTTTCTGTGACTTTCTCTCTCTATGAACCTTAGCATGCTCTTTCATAAGATATATACCAGTGCCAGATTTTCCTTCAAAGTTGTATGTCAAAGCTTACTTGAAAGATAAGGATGCTTCTTAAGTTCCTCTAGCCAAGCTGAGCTTATAAGTATGCCTTGCTTCTTCTAGTCTTCAGGAGAAATAGAATATCGTTTCTTATGTGCTTCTTCAATAATTTCTCTGAGATAATCCTCTTTTATTGTACCAAGAGCACCAAAGAAGAAGTTCCTCTCTGGGAGTTTATTAAAGAGTTGTTTCTTGGTAGGAAGGTAAACTACCACTTCCTCATCTTACATGGCATCCTCATAAAGATTAGTGACTGAAATCTCAGGGTAGTTGCGAATTTCGATTAGTTTAATCTCTTTATTTTTAAAAGCTTTCTTCTCCTCACAAAGTATTGCTTTCAAGAATGAAATTTTGGTACCTTCCATCGTAGGAAGGAATAAACCAACTGTATAATATGATAATAATCATCAAGTTATCTTACCATGTAAAGTTAGGTATCGATAGAGATCTTCCTTACTTCTGAATCTTGATATCATTTCTTGAGCCTCGACTCTTTTCATTTGATCATTGAGTGATTCCATCTTTGTTCCTCTCCCTATTAATGAATTTCAAATTATAACTTATAGACTTCTGGATCCTATTGTTTAAAATCTTACTATTAAATATGGGCATCTTATAGGAGGTCAACCCTGCAAGATACGTGGAGAAAGTTTGCAGAAGCTGTAACAAACTGCAGTGATGGAGCTCCATTTTAATCAATTTAGTTCCATTAAATTAGTACTAAATTTGTTTAAATTTAATTAGTACCGGTACTAAATTCGTTTAAATTTAATTGGTACAATTTAATAGTACCAAAACTTAATTAGTACCTAGTTTTAAACTAATGAGGTTTTAATGGAAAAGTTCCAATATGGTTCAAAACCTAATTTGTACCAGTACCAACCTCAATTTTTTCTAAGTTTGTACCAAAATTAAAAATACTAAGCATGAATTTAGAAAATTTATAGCTATAAACTTAGTATAAATATGATGTCTAACGCCTAAGAATCAACCATTGTTGTTGCAGTACCAACTCCTATACAAAGTTACTATAACTAGAGAGGTTATTAGAGCTTTATAATAGAAATTTAAATGTGAATTTAAACATGGCGGCTAACTTAAATCGCAAAGCAGTCTCTCTTGGCAGTGGATAATCTTAGCTAAACTTTGGATAAACTAAGAAGCCAGAGATCATATACATTGAAAAGGAGCCAGAGCTTAAAGCTCTTGAGTTTGAATCAGAGGTGTTTGTTCTAGAAATAAATATCAGGAAGCAGAGAGCAGAGATAAGTATTTAAACGCTAATCGAAGATGTTGAGGAGTTAAAAGAACATCTCCCACTAGAAAAGATTAAAGAATTCTAATGTGATGAATGCTAAAATTTCTTCTCAACTGATTCGAGCTTGAAGAGGCACATCAAAGAGATGCACTCTGGGAGAGCTAAGATATATTTTAAGCACGAAAAGGTCGATGGCAGGTATTAGTGCACGACTTGCATGAAGTCTTACACTCACTCAGCTAAAGTTAAAAGACACATGCAAAAACATCATTTAAGTGAGTTTTTAATGCAAGATAAAGAAACATAAAAACTTATACCAGCCAAGAGAAAGTCCAATACTGTAGAGTCTTAAAAGAGAGCAGGAAGAGAGACTTAAGAAGCAGAAACGTTTTGAGTCAATGAACCAACCAGCTAATGAATTATATATAGCATACTTGTAAGAGAGAGCTATGTATATACCTGCATTAAATGCAGTAGATCTCAGTTTTTGCATTGACAACTATTTACATATTGATGTGCCTAACAAGGCAAAACTCATAGTAGTTGATTAGTATGCTTATAAAGTATATCCTTTCAAATATCTTATTAGGAACGAGCAGTATCAAAATGAGTTTGCCAATGAATACATAATACTAAGAGAGGCTCATAAAAGGTAATGCAAGAACTTGCTTAAACTCGATGGAGTTATTCTTGGACATGGTTTTATTGCACTATGAATTAAGAAATTTGAAATGACTCTAAGAGATTATCTCTACCATAATAGATACCCAGATGACTTGAATGAGATACTCACGGAAATGACCAAGGGTGTGAAAGAGCTGCATGATCTAGGGTATGTTCATAGAGATTTGAAGCCAGAAAATGTAATGCTAAATCTCTGTCCTTTAGAAATAGTAGTCATTGATTTCAATAGAGCAATAAGGTAAGAAATAGTGACTTTAGCTAAAGTGCTAGGCACACCTGGATACTTCCCAATAAGAGAGAAGTGGACTAATGGCTCTGTTTAGTGGGATGTCTGGGCGGTAGGAGCAATTATTTTAGAGTGCGATATGGAAAGTATGTCGTACTTCGGAACAAAGCAAGAAAAGTAATCAATAAGCATGGCTGTTAAACATATAAAGCAAGAAGATGTATGCACTTAGATTAAGAAAATGGTTGAGATGATCATAGTAAGAGCTCCAGCATATCCAAGATCATCATTAGAAGATATACTTGAAACATTAAAGAGAGCTAAGTTCAAGAGATACCACAAAGATAAGCAGATAAAATTTGTTTGAATTAAGCACATTAATACTCATTAAATATTCATTAAATTCACATAAAACTTGCGTTTTCTCTACTAACCCCAATAAGACCCCAACTATACCCTACAAATCAAAGCACTTATAAACCTCACTAAGGGGTTTTGGGGTTTTGATTGAAGCTGCCCTACTGCCGGTATGTTGTTAAAGCTCAATCATGAACTGCCAAATTTGGATAATACTAAAGACTGCCAAACACTCTCATAAATTGGAGATGATGCACACAAGGAGACAAGTAGGAAGCTATGCAATAGTTCAGAAGCACATGAGGCAATTAAGCTCCCTATTAAGTGAAGTATTAGGCAAAGAGTATGCGATAAACTAAATCTCACAAATTCAAGAGATTAACCAAGTAAAAGATCCAGAAGATTGTGGCATTATGGCAAATCTAATGATAAACCACTTAGCTCTTGAACTACAAGGACAACCAGTGTTCTAAATTTTTGCAAAAGACTGGCTCAACATGCAGAGGTACTACCTTATGCTAAACTTGGAGTTGGGTTTTGTTAAAATAGACATTGGCAGATCGGGGCTGGCAATAGAGAAAGAGGAAATGGAGGTGAACCGGGAAAAGAAAAGCGAAGCGCTATGGCTACTCGTGGACAAAGATCTAGATACGACGATGATAAACTAGCACTCATAAATTGACGTATGGGACGAGTTAGTTCTGAAGAACGCTGCACAATTTGAACTAGAGAGGGAAGACGATAGACAGGGAGGAGAGTTCAGTGATGTAGATGAGGACCTGACAGAAGCCGAATGGTACCTATCAAATGACGGCTCAAAGGCTCAACACTAAAGGCAAGATTTCTAGGGGAAGAAGGACACTAAGGAGGCACAGGAGATGATCAAAGCTAGTGTTCAAACTCCTAGAATTAAAGAAATCAACCAGATGCAACCTTCAGAGATTAGAAAAGAATAGGAGGAGAGCTCAAAGGGGATGGAAGAAAAACCAGAAGAAGTAAAGAGCGCTAGAGAAGAGGAGCATCACGAGAAGTAATGAATTACTTTGATTCACACGCTATGAGTTTCCAAAAATTTTTATTTTATTCTTCAAACTTACCTAAGTGATTAACTAACTAACTAACTATAAATAAATATCTTTCATTTAAAAATGTTTTAACTTTTAACATAATTTATATTTTTAATAATATTTATTAAATAATATAAATGAATTAAAATCATTTAAGTAGAATTGTAAATTATTATTTATTTTTTAAATATAATTGAAATTTATTATATAAGTATTTTTTAAAAAAATATATTTTAGATTGCTTTAATGATTTATATTTAAATACGATATTGAAAAGTTACTTTATCATTAGCTAATATAGATTAATCATATTTTTAGAATATATTAATTAATCTAAGAAAAATTTATTATAATATATTTAGATCATTAAAAATATTAATCTAAACTTGTATTAATCAATAATTTATATTAATATTTTTTTAACTTAAACAGTTAAAAATTTATATAATATATTATGTTTCAATTTTGGTAATCAATTTTTTTATAAATTTTATGAATTTAAAATTTTAATAATAATAATTATATAAAGAATTATATGAATATGACAAAAACTTATAGTCTTAATGTGTAAAATTATAATATATAAAGGTTTAAGTGAACGATGTAGTTCATATAAACAAATAAGACATTTTTATTACTTTTTTTAGTGTATTTAGAGAATAAATTTAGGCGCTTTTTTTATAACTTTTATGTATTTCAATTATATATTGATTTTTGAATTTATGAATAGTCATAAGTTATTTATTGTTTAACAGTGATAAAATTTAATTCTTCAATAAATTAATTTCTCAAAAATTGGCTATGGGATCAAACACGCCCCCCCCATAATGTATATTTTTCTTTTTGTAGTCTGATAGAGTTTTTGATGCTGAGTAATAGTAGAAAATAAACTACGAGTGTGCGATCAATAGTTTTCGAGATATGGCCCCATGTAAGTTCACATTTTATATATAAAATTATAGTAAAAATTATTAAAAATTTCCAATTGTTCATAAAAATCTAATTTTTCCTTAAAATATCAATTTAGAGTATTTAATGAAAATTTAAAGATTTTATTTGATTTATCAAAATAATATCATTATAAATTTATTTTACATTCTTGTAATAAAATTAAAGTACAAATAATTTATTATGATATTATTTTGATAAATTTAATAAATTCTTTAAATTTTCATTAAATCCTCTAAATTCATATTTTAAGGAAAAATTAGATTTTTATGAAAAATTGGAAATATTTTTATAATTTTTACTATATTTTTATATATAAAATGTGAACTTATATGGGGCTATATCTCGAAAACTATTGATCGCACACGAGTAGTTCATTTGCTACTATTACTCAGCATCAAAAACTCTATCAGACTACAAAAAGAAAAATATACATTATGGGGGGGGGGTGTTTGATCCCATAGCCCAAAAATTTATATAATAAAACAAAATAAAAAGTTAACATATTAAATTTTATTATTTTTTCATTACATTTATTTTGAATCTATGACTTTTGCTTAAAAAAAGTGCTTAAAATTTTAATGGTTAAATATTCTATAGAAAGTGTATAAATTTAAAAGAATGAAATTTCTTTATTAATCCAAAATTATTACTTAGTAGTCAATATAATTATATTTAAATTAAGGATTTTTATAGTCTAAATAAGATAAAAGCAACAAATATTAAATTGAAAGTTACTTAAATAATACTAAAAATTTTATCTTTTATTAAATAATATTACCTTTTAAGTTATGCTACTTTAAATCTTAATATTCATTATAAATATTGGATTTTATTGTAACAAATAATTAATTTTTTGAAACAAAAAACATAAGGTTTTAAATGTCTTCATATTCAAAAACAAGCAAATAGTAATTAATATTTGGTAAATAATAATTTATAAAAGGAGATTCAAAATATTTTTATGAGAAAGAAATAAATTTGGGGTTTTAACTGCTCATATTAGTTTATATTAATTTAAAAAGTTTGTTTATATTAATTTTCAAGTCTTTCACAACATTAAATTTCATTACTTGAAGTTCTTAGGCTGATTTCATTATAAAAATTAATAGTTTAGATTTAAATAAAATCATTTTATAAATTAGTATCAATATACAAAAATTAATATTTTATTTCGCTTAGATTTATTTATCATAGAAAATTTGAGTTTAGAAAATTATTAAATTAAGTATATTTAAATGAAAAATATTCAATTAACAAAGAAACTTTTTATTTTCTCAGCATCTTTTTTGGAAACTACATCTGAAGGTATTATCTTTAGTATCAGATTTGTGTTCCACATAGTAGATCTCAATCTTTTCAAAGCGTATAAAAAATAATAGAAATATGTATATTTCTCCATTCTTCTTATGAATAAAAAAATCAGATTATAAGAATAATTCAATATATAGTATAAGAAAAAGATCAAGATTGAAACTATAATTATGACTAAGAATACGACATAAATGATAATCAGTTGGTCTCTCTGAGATTAGAAATATTTGATGGAGCTGTCCACACAAGCATCTTAAAACACTTAAAATGCATGTTGAAGAATGTAAACCTTAGCATCAATTAACTCTATTGTTTCTGTGTCATTCATCATATTTCTCAGGAAAGTTTAGTCTCTCTGTCTCATTTATAATGCTGTGTCATATTCCATTTATGTTTTCTAAGCTTTATGGTAAACTTAAAATTGATTGTTAATTATTAAAGGTGAAATTTATTAATAAAAAATAGTTAATATAAGTTTTAAGTTGTAATTTTAACTTTTTTATAAATATTAAATTAATAAACCATTAAATCCGCTTATATTTCATTTTTATAGAATGTTAATTTTGTTTATTCCATATGATACATTTTTTATACTTTTATAAATTGTAATTAAAAAGGATACTCATTGGTTCTTAATTTGTATATAGTAATTCTTGTAAATTTGAATTATCAATCAAATTATCAAAATCATAAATCTTTTACTTTTTGATTATAGAAATAATAAATAGAGATTTATGAACATTTAACTTACAAAATATCAATAAAACTTCTGTTTTAATGAAATAAAATATAAATGTTTTTTATAGTTTACATATATGCAAGAGCGCTAGTTAAACCCTTTTAAAATACACCATTTAGAGCAGTTTTACAATAGCTGTTAAGTTCATAAAATTGTGAATTTTTGGAATATATATTATCACAAAAGTCTTTAGTCTCCATCTTATCCAGAGTATTTAATAAATAATTATTTTAATAGTATTGTAAAATTTAGAATAGAAAATTCCATATAATTAATTATTATTAATTTATTCTTTGCCGCGTTTAAATAAGAAGGGATGTTTCTACGTATATTTCTATATCTCACCTCTTTGCCAGAACATTAAGTCAAAAAATATTATTATAGAGTTGTAATCATTTATAAATTTTAGCAATTTAATTGCTAGTTTCTATACGATGAAGTCGATGAATGCATATATCATGGGTTGAGTATTTTTTGTCGGACTACCAGAATTGACTCATATTATAAACTAATTCAAATGGAATCGACGTTATTAGGAGGCTCTAACTGATTTTTAGTGATCTTAAAAATGCTTATTATATTTCAATTTGAAATTTTATAACAATTATTTAATTTCAAATTTTTGTAAAATTAAGACCAAAATTATTAATTTATTGTGAGATAAGTTTGCATAATTTTTAATAATTATTAAATTTAATTTTTTAATAAAAAATAAAACTATATTAAAACATTTTAGCAATAGCTTGCGACTTCTTTACTATTCTCAGTCATTATTACACTCTAGTTTCTGATTATATTTTCTCTCTAAAAATTAATTAGGTTTTCGAAGCACATATCTTTGCTTATAATAATTCCTAGGTCATCAACTGATGAAGCAGCTTGCTTTTAGTTATTTTATGAAACAGTTTAAATAGTTAAAAAATTTAATTAAAATTAATTTTCCAATTCTTAAAACTCAGAACAATATTAAATTTACCAGAGGTATAAGAAAATTAAAACAATTTACTATAAAAGAACATATTATTGAAAAGCTATCTAAATAATCTTTAATTTACCATAGATAAGAATATTGAAAATTCCATTTTAAAAAATTTTCTTTTAGTTATCAATCAATCATTGACAAATTTAAAAATATATTTTTTCATGGACATTATACTCCCAACTTACAATATAGAATACTCTAAAATTACTTTAACTTGAGAAATAACTTAATTTTTAGCATTATTTTGTAGGATCTAAGATATCTTTTGCTTAATATTGTCTACATCTCATGCTACTTAATTTTAATGATGTATCCAAGATATATAATTATTAGTTTTTAATTTCAAGAAAATTTTCATTCTCACTCCTCTTATATACAGACAGCCGTTTGGGATTTTAAATAATTATTTCTAAGAATAAATATTTAAATAAAATTCTGTATATTCACTGAATATATATATATATATATATATATATATATATATATATAATATATAAATATATATATATATATAAACTCTAAGAAATCTATAATTATAGATAAATTATTGTACTTTAAATATGAAAGGAAAGGTTTTTGGGGGTGAATTATGTTTTGCATTTCATAATAACAGGCATACTTTATGCTCTTTATAAATATTTTTATATAATTATATTTTATGATAGGAAGAAGGTTGCGATGAAATAAAAGGAGCATGTTAATATTTTTATTATAACATAATACATAGCCAATAAGAAATTTTATTTTTACATTATATTTGAAATGTCAAGGTAAGCGAAATAATACCGAGAAATGTTTTAACTTTTTGTCTGAAAGCTATCTTTTTAATAATTTGCTCCTTCTGCATATTTAGTTCCATATGTGAATCAAGATCCTCTTAATTTTAAACTTTTTACTATTCATTCTTAATTGTATCTATTTCCAATTCCGATGGGATATTATTTCTTCCACGTATATTTGTGATACTCACTTATATAGATGTGTCAATTTATAATTTAAGATAAAATATAAGATAAAAATAATTTCAATTTGAATATAACTTAATAATAGTTTTTGTCAGATTCTTGAATTGAATTCTATTTCAATTAATTTAGTTAATTTAAGTTTTAACCTAGAGTCTTACTCTTTGGGTGAAATGTCTTCTTTTTCTATAAAGTTAAATCCTTAAATATTTCAATTTCAGGTTTCAAAATATCTGGTAAGATTTGACCATCCAGAATATTGTTCAATACCATGTTCCTATTTGTGTCATACAAGTTGATTTTTTATTTTTAATAAAAAAGGAAAATTGTATAAAATTAATGAAATTTCACTACTTTTTATATTTAATTGATTCCATTCATTGTAGAATATATCGAATTTGAGATGACTTAATTTGCAACTACTTGAGTGTCAACTGCAATATCTGGATTAATTGCTATTCTTAGATTACATCCAGTTTTTTTAAATAAATTTAATAGACTTTATTAATTACTAAAATCATAACAGTACTCAAGCTCAAAATATTTCAAAGTTGATTATATTTCTATGGCTATTCAGTTATAGAAATAGCACAAAAACTAAACTTTATTATATTTTTTTGTATTGTTTCTGAATTATCCCATGATACAAAATTTTTTGAATTTGAAAAGAATTATTAATATTTTAGGAATACATTTGATTTAGGAAATTAAATTATATTTAAATTAATAATTGTTCAAATTCGTGGCAGTTAACTTTGTTGAAACCAAGACAATATGGTACTTTTTGATAGAGAATTAAAAATTAGCTTGATTTTACTATTGGCGGTACCTCTCTATCGCATCCCTGAAGCGAGATAACTCTACTTTAAGTTATTATGATATGTTTAGTTGATTTTTATGCCAGAATTAAAGTCGAGTTAACACGCTTCAGGGATGCGATAGAGAGGTACCGCCAATAGTAAAATCAAGCTAATTTTTAATTCTCTATCAAACAAGTACCATATTGTCTTGGTTTCAACAAAGTTAACTGCCACGAATTTGAACAATTATTAATTTAAATATAATTTAATTTCCTAAATCAAATGTATTCCTAAAATATCTATAAATTTTTTTTCCCCACTTGAAAGACAATATTAAATTATCAAATATCTCATATTAAATGAGCTGTCCCTTGCCATCATAAAGCCATGTTTTGGAGAGGTTTTATTAAAAACATAATGCAAGATATATAATAATATAATTTGAATGTAATCCTACACTATTAAGCTTGTATCATCATTATAAGAATAATCATTTTACTATTCATCTTGCCTCTCAGCTATTTGATTGTATTGATAATTTAAAGTAATATAAATTTGAAATAAATGGATTCTAGAAGGCTTTATTTATAATATTGCTCAAGTTTGTTTTCAACACCGTTGATCGTTTGGTCTAATTAAAACCCCCAAAACCCTTCCAGTAGTTTGATTGTTTAAATTGAACATTTAATACAATCGTATTTTGGTTTATTTATGGCTTTAAAGTTAAAAATTAAAGGTGTAAACTAACATAGAAATGTTTACGATTTCTGAACTTTTGTTAATTTTGATAGAAATCATTTTTAATGCTGTGTATTACTATAAAAAATTCTATTCCCTTGTAGATGAGGAGAAATAAGCTAAGGACTAATTTTTTATCATTAACACAATGTAAACTAGTTTATTTTTGGAAAATGCATATGATTTTGTTAGAGAATTCATAACATCACCTCAATTTCAGTATAGTAAAGAAAGATTTTAAATAGTTTTAGGAAAGCTGAATTACTATCAACCATTTGACCCAGAATAATATAGCGGCTCTATAAATGCCAAACAAAATTAATGTTATAAAGAGAAATTTTAAAAATAATTGTTTTTAAAATTACCATCTAAATCTCTGAATATCTCACTCAAAAATAATTATAATTATACCATCATCTCTCTTTATTATGCATAATATTATTTTTCATAATTTAAATTAAATTTAATTACAAAATTCATTCAAACTACTGAATAATTTTTTTATTTTAAATGTCCCTCTACCTCTTTTCCTTAAATTAGATTCTTCCTCTAATTTCAAGCAATCTTAGCATCTCTGAATATATATAAGTATCTGATCTTAGGGAATTCTCAAAAAGAATACTAATGCGTTATATTTCCTTTCCTCAGTTTAACTAATTATGGGAGATGTTATTAAAATTTAAAATACCTATAGGGAAATATCAAATAATTAAATACATTGATATTTGAGAGATATGACCAGGGAAACTATTAAAATTGTAATTACAGAGAGAATAGTAAGTATAACAGATTGCTAAAGCCTTTACTCTGAGTTTACTTTAGTTTCTTCAATATAATTATCCACAAATACATTATTGAACTCTCTAATAACACCGTTGGCATTAATAACTGTAAAAAACAAAGTTTGCTCTTCAAGACTTGGAATGTATTTTGAAGTTTCATTGGGAGTTAAGGTTTGAATCCTCAAGTTACCTTTCATCTGAGACTTACTATATTAGTTAATTTATTGAAGTCTGCTCATTATTGAACAAATAAGTTAATTGGAAATATGTGAAATAAGTAAATTATTTTATATATTTTTGGTAGCTGCAGATGAATTAACAACTATAAGAATACAATTAGGATATCAAAAATACTGGTGAAAAAAGGATAAGACATATCTTATTGTTTTATCACTCATGTATTTAATAAATTTTAAATAAGTCTCTTTTATTATATGATAACTAAAGCCCTTATTTTTTCGGGTGCTAAATTTGTTTAGCAATAATAAGTTTTAAGCTACTTTCATTGTTACATTCTCAGAATACTATTAATTTTTCTCATTTAAGTATGTAATTTTTAAGCTAGGGCTATCCAGTATATTTTGAAAATTACTATCAAAAGAAATTCCGGAATTATCCAAGAATTGCTGAGAAGCTCTAAGTTCTAAGACACTTTCTTCTTAAAGCTTTTTATAGACTGTAAATCTGTCAGCTATAAGACTACTATTATTTGGTTCATATCCATTTGCAATGTTCATTAATATTCTTAAAAGCATTCTATTGCTAATAGTGTGATTGATTCTTTTATAAGCAGCTTTGACAGTTTAGATTTCAAAATTTTACTTAATTTAATTAGAAATTGATAACCCTAAATTAACTGTGGATATTGTCAATGTCACTAATATGAGAAGTATAACCATTTAAAGAACAACTTTTAGAATTCTAGGAGTAGATTACTGATAGAAAGAGTGAAATGATTTTACATCATAAATAGTTGCTCTGATGGAACTTGAGTGTGACGAACCTACTGATGATTCATAATCCTATTCAACTTGTTTTTCCTCTTCTAAATCAATTTTCATCATTTGATCTGAATTATATCTGTGGTAAGATTTGGTATTATGATCAGGCGTTTAAACCATTTTAATTTATTAAGAATTTGTTATGCCATTTTAATATTCACTATGAACTTAAAAATCCTTCATATTTTTAATTTTATCCTATGCTTAAATTATTAATTGAGAAGAAAAGTAAAATTTCTCATAAAAAAGCATTAAATATTTAAAGCTTTAAATTTAAAAAATAAAAAATGGTATTTTTCTATATTTCAATAGTATTTAAATTTAAAATATTCAAGAAATTTGTGTTTTAATATTAATATTGATCTATTTAGTTTATTTTCCCCGATATCAAGACTGACAGCCACATATCCCATTTTCAAGTAATCATTTCCGTATGATTCATAATAAAGTGCAATTTTAGCTAATAAAGTTTTTTTAGTTTAATTGAAAATTTATCTGTTGTCTACAACATCATTAAATTGAAACATATCAATCTGGAAAATACCCTCATAGAAATTTTTCCGAGGATTATTAGATTTTCTTTTAAGATTCTTAATTGCCCTAAAATTGAAATTTTCAAAAATATTATCAAGCGTAATAACTTTCTCTTAAAAGATTGTGCTTCCAAGAGACGATATTTCAGATTTCTTAACAAGTTACGAGAAGTTTTCTGATGATTCAGTAATTTACCCATTATTCCAGTCTATACTCAAGTATAAAAGCTGATTTGATTGATATGTTGTATCATCTCTAAATGGTCTCATCTGTATAACAGGGTCAATTAAAGCTACGAAGCAATAATTAAAAACCTATGAGTAATGAAATTTAACTAATGCTTCAATGGGAATCAAGTTTGAATTCTTATCTTTACAGAAGTGCATGACCTTCTTGTTAAGAATTTTGGACTGTCCAGTTTTATTGTAGTCCTCCATAAATTTTTAATGTGATGCTTATATTAAAGATGGCATCAAAGAATTAATATTGAGAAATTTTATTTCTTCTTCATCTCTCTTGAGAACCCTTCTTAAACTTTTATTCATCATTAAAATTTGTCCCTGAGATTGAGATTTTCCATCAACAAGTATAAAACCAGATTAAAACAATATAATCTTCAATCAATTTATAGTATATTTTAGAAATAATATTTAAAGGGATATATGAATTTAATGGTTATTTATTGTATAGATTAACTTTAAATAAACCAGCAGCATTTATATATGTCCTTATCTTAGCACTCTAAAATATAATAGTTGTTATTCTTTTCTAATATCATTCAAGATGCAAATATCATTTTAATTGCTTTGATAAATTAATTTGAAGATGGATAAAAATTCTTGCTAAGATTAAATATTTCATTTAATTTAAAAAATGGTTTAGTTATTTTATTCAATGACTCTAAAATTGAGTAACTATATAATTTTTTGTGTTAAACTTTTATTTATACAACTAGAGGACAAATTCTAAATATAAAATTATAAACCTCCTTTCTTTGCATAATGTTTGCAAATAAATTTATAATCAATCTTTTATACATCATTATTCTGTTTTGGATAATTTCAATAAATTTAAAAGAATATAAAGAATGTCTAAATTGAAAATATTTTTTGTATAAAATAACAAATATAATTTAATTTTTCGTGTAAAATTAATTATGTATAGAATTTTAATATCTCAGAAACTAAGGATAATAAATTTACTTTAGCCTTTTAGAGAAACTATTTTTTAATATAAAAGAGATATTATTCAATTTATGAGTTCTTAACTGCTGTTTTTTTTCTTTAAACTAATCAAACTTTAATTTTTAACTAAGATTATAAATTATCTGCTTTATCAAACATATTAAAAAATTTATTTTTGTCAGTTATTAAATAAATCTTATTTTTATAAAACAAAAGTTAAATTCTAGCAAGATTATTTTGATTTGATTCTTAATCGAAACTTTTAACTTTAAATTCTAAGAAATGTAGTTTCTTTGCTTGATTGACTTCCTTCATTTTATTAATGAATATATGATAACCTTCACTATCATTAATTATCTTTTATTGTACCAGACCAAACCACAGGTATAATTTAGGATCTTTAGATGTTAAAGTTCGTTCAATCAGCAAGAATTTATCATATAATAATTTAATCTAAGTTGAGATCTTTTCTCCAATTTTAATCTGTGAAAATGGATCTAGTTGCTCGAAAGTAAAGCCTTTCCAAAATGAAATGGTATTTAAACTCAAATCTTCAATGTCCTAATGAAATTAAGAGTAGAGATTGTTTATGGATATAAATGCCTCAGCATCTATTTTATAGTTTGAATAGTCTTTGTTGCTTTGATTGTAAATTTCATAGTAATAAAGGATATAGTGCTCATTTATGTTCTAAGACA
Source organism: Oxytricha trifallax (assembly GCA_000711775.1). Classification (NCBI taxonomy): domain Eukaryota; phylum Ciliophora; class Spirotrichea; order Sporadotrichida; family Oxytrichidae; genus Oxytricha; species Oxytricha trifallax. The sequence continues at coordinate 24,523 of ARYC01002448.1, forward strand.
CTAAATCAACCCAGGAAGGATTTTTTAAGGTTTAAGCAAACTGTTTTAATGAAATCAAAGAGAGTTGAGGCTTTTCTAGCAAGAATAAAGTGAAGTAATTAAAAGCATTTGTTATATGCATTGAATCTGGGAACTTAGCTCTAATTCCATCTAAGAAAATCTTGATGAAGTTAATGATAAAAAATTTCTAAGTTTCAACTTAATCTAGAATGAAAATTTTTTCTTCTCCCTCTTCATCCTCCTCTTAAATTACTTATTCTGATTGTTCACTTTCATGTTCCACTTATTGGCTTATCTTAGACATTAAAGTTTTATCCTGCTTAAAATCGTAATTTTATTCTGCATCTCTCAAACCATTTGGATTAGGCAGAGTCCTGCTAATGCTGGTGTAAAATTTTGCATAGCGTTAGTCTGCAAACATGATATCATACATTAAATGAAACTTTTATTGATTAAGAAGCATTTGGCCTTGACCTCTTTGATAAACTCTTTTTTTTATAATTATATTTGTATGTTAATCCTTTAATGTTTAGGAAACTTTGAACATCTCTATGAAGGTTTCGTAATGATTACATAAACATATAGCATTTCCACAATTAACCATGTGCTGCTCTATCATTTTAAACAATTAAGGCATTTAATTGCTGGATTTTTAAGGCTTTCCACTCATAAGTTCATTTATGCAATCTTAAGCCAAGTTTATCAAAATGAGAAAAACTTATTCATATTCTGTATTTTTCTTAAGTTAATTTTACTAGAAAGAAAAGAGAACCTTTCTTGATCTCCATTTATTGAGCTCATAAAAAGAGTACACGATAAAGACTATAAAGAAAAAGAAAATTATTCCTTCTTTATTCAAATCTTACTTTTATAATTTCATAAATACTAAATTATTTATTTTTATTATTGTCTCTATTGCCTATAAAATATTTTAAAACTCCGATTTCTAGGAGGAATACGATAATAACCTGAAAACCTATTTAAATGTAAATGTTTATGCTTTATTTTTAAAATTGTAAAAATAAATAATTAAAGTTTAAACGAGAACCTTATTAAAAGGAGCGCTGAACATGAGTATGAATATTAACAATAAAGCCTAAGATATCAGAATGAAAATAAAAATATAAAATTTATGCATTTTAATTTTTCCAATTGATTTTTAATAAATAACCTCATATAGTATGAAAGCAGCCTTTCTATCAAAAGCCAGAATTATTGGCATGATTATTTTATTTATAAGTTCAGCATAAATTAAGCGTGAATCTGGCTGACTCCAGGACGCTATCTTATCCCCACTCATCATATTAAGTTTGAATAACCTCCTAGAGTACAGCAACAAAATAGCATAAATAATTATGCTGTAAATGCTTAAAGCTAGGTAAGTAATTAAATCCCAAAATACTTTTATTAAAATTTCTTATATTCTATTTTTAAGAATATAGTATGGATTTAAAAAAGAATAAGCAAGATAAATGTGGCTGGATTTTTTAATTAATTATTTGGAACTTAGTCTCTGAATTTTATTGAGTTTTTGTCTATTATAATATAAAAACTATCATAAAAATACGATGTGAATCAGATAGGCAAGTGGGTAGCAGCGTGCCCATTATGTGGGTGCTTGATTCAACCCCAAGATCTGGCCACGGTTTTTAACCGCCGAAGGATCAAAGGTCCACCAAACTTGGAATAGTAGCACGGAGAGGGATGGCGAGTCACACATGCTACCTGATTTAGATCAGATTCTTCAGTCCGCAAGCCTATACATACCCCAGGGTAAACAGCAACTAACTTACCTTTAGTATTCTCAGAAGAAAAAATTGGCAACCATGTGATGTTGATGCTTGTAACGGTGTTCCTGGTTGTCTTGCTGTCAACTTCTTTAACATTGTTAATAAATCTTTATTTAATTAATAAAAATAATAAATAATAATGATAAATTCTCATTTGATTAATTGCTACTACCACCAATTCTGAGTAAAATCTAATCTAATCTATAATAAAAATGCTATACTATTTTCAAATTTTCTCTAATCTTTTAATTTACATCCGATAATAAAAAAGCGACATTAAATCTCTAAAATTTATTTTGAATTTTGAAAAATTTCCTTAAAAACACTAACCTTTGAAATAATTAAAATAATCATATTATTTAATAGTATTTTAATGTATGACTTATCAATTTGAGAATGGCTTTGAGCATAAATAGCGTTACTTATTATTATATCAATCAAGGGGATATATAGTACGTAAGAAAATATCAGAAGCATTGTTCCTAGAACTTGGTAGCCTATTCCTCTGACAATTTCGTAATGATTCGAAATAACACGTTTTTGCTCTTTTGCAAGGTAAAAGAACAGTGTCAATATTAATGAAATAAAAAACAGTTTATTATAAAGAATATATTAATAAACTCTTAAAGAAATGTGTAAACTGTTTAAAACATTTATAGTTAAGTTGTTTACTCTTTTTATACTCATCATAAAAATTAATTAAATAATATGATACATAAATATTTATTACTCAAAAAATTGAATGAATTTTTAAATGGTTATAGAGTTCAATATAATTATCTTATTATAGATTTAAATTAATTTATTTACAATTTTTAATTAATCATATTTTATCAATAGAAATACTGTGAGTATAGATGCTATAAATATTGAACTTTATACTATGCTTTTCCTGCTTATTGTCAAGCCAAAGTTATCTACACTATTAATAAAGGAGAAGCTCATTTGAATGTCATTTGAACCTGAGGATTAAAAATACTTTAAATAAAATTCTTTTAATTGTCATCCATTATCGTCTTGAGTTTCCAAACTTTGTATAGTTCTCTATTGTAATATAATAGCATAGAAAGAGTTTAAGAGCCCCTCAATTGATTGCATAGCATAGACCATCTTTGGAGTCACTGGGCTCTAAATAATCATCATCCAATTCAAACGACTGATCGTCTTTGGAGATATAGTATCGCGCATTGTTTAATATAGTTAATTAGAATAATGTATAAATTTAAATAAACTTTTCCTTTAAATACTAAACAAAAGTTTAAGTTTATCATTTATCAAGAAGATGTTCGATTAAAAACAAGTTACTCATTTATTAATTTTAATTAGAAAAAATAACTATTCAAATGAAAACTAACTTTCTTAACTATGATTAATGCTATTTTGAAATTAATTTAGAAAAATCTTCATATAATCTTTTCTCAATTTTCAATAATGATTTTTTCTATTGAATCAAATTAAATCTCTATTTCACATTCATCCCCTAAAAACCCTTATTTAAATGTTAGAGATTTTTTATTTATTTGAAGTATTTGGGGCTAATAAATAAAATTGGGAAAATTATATAATTTATAAAATGGCAATGGCAATAGGATTCCGATTTACAGCCTCTATTTAGGATTAAAGTATAATTTGATAAATTCATTAAGCATTATAAATAAATCAAATATCAATGTAGTCATTGAAAGGAGTTTCCTGGCCTGCATACCTTTTTTGCTAATTTTACACTTTAACATCTATAAATGACTCTTGCACATGCAATTAAAACATAAATTTGATAAAGGTTGATATCTTCCAATTATTATAAAAATACTATATTAAATTAATCATATTTTATTAATACTTAAATTCCTTACAACAATGAAAGAAAATTTTATTGTAACTGATAAATGATGCTAATCCATCAATTTAACAATTATTTTTGTTTAAAAATTTCTAAAAAATTAGTTAATATAAATTCATTTAAAAAATTCCTTATAAAAGAATTATAGTGAGAAATCTTCCCCACCACATGTCCTAAATTGCTCAAAATTTATATTCTTATTATTTTTAACGCTATTCAAAGGGGCCTCAAGGCAACCCTACTATTTACAGATGATGTATAGAATAAATTACTGCCTGAAAAGTTAAAAATATATAATATAATTTCATTGAGATTTGAAGATTGAAAACATATGTAAAATTTCTAACTTCTTAAGATAGCAGATATTGATTTAAGAGAATAAGAAGATAAAGTAAATTTTATTTAATATTTATATTAAAAAACTAAGAAGTTTGAGTAGATAGTTATAGTATTTAATGATTTGCTTGACGTGTAAAGACTACATGATTCCATCGAAACATCAAAGACTAAAATTAATCCTTTTAATTAAAGGCATATAATTTTCCAAGATTCATATTTATCTTTAAAAATCTTTAAAAAAACATTTCTTTATATCTTCCCATACATCATTATCATATTTCTTAATGAACTAAAATTTGACAATATGATTTTATTTATAAAAATTCATATTTAATTTTAAAAAGTTTATAAATATTTAAATTGAATATTTTTAATTCTTAATATATAATTAGTCAATTTTATTATTATATTTATATATAATTAATTTTAAACTATTCAATTGACAAAGAAACTTCTTATTTTTTCAACATCTTTCTTGGATATTACATCTTAAGGTATAATTTTCAGCATAAGATTAGTATTCCACATAGTTGATCTCAACTTTTTCAATGCATAAAACAATAATTATTTTTTATTTAAAAAATATATAAATTAAAGTCTGTTATTAATTCAAACTAATTGAAGATATAATATTATATAGGAAAAAGATTAAGATTGAGACAACAATTATAGTCAAGAATATGACATAAATAATAATCAGTTGGTCTCTCTGGGATTAAAAGTATTTAATGGAACTTTGGACACAAGCATCTTTAAGAACTGTGAATGCATGTTACAGAATAAAAGCCTTTGAATCTAATATTTCAATGGTTTCACTGTCATTCAATAACTTTTTAAGGTAATTTTAGTCCCTTATTTTCATTGACTATGCAGTGTCAAAATCAAGTTAGATTTTCTAAGCTTTCTAGTAAACTTAAAAAATCTTTTTTTACTTTAATAATATAATTTTCAAACAAATGTTATGTGGTTTTACATAAGGGCTAAACTGCTACTTAAGCCCTAGAAAAATAGACCATTCAAAGCTGACTTGCATAAGCTGTTTAAATTGTAATATTAAGAATTTTTCCCATAAATATCGTCACAAAAGTTCGGTGATTCCAATTTATCTAAGGTATAAATTATATTTTAATAAATGGTAATAATATCAAATAATTTAATTATTATAATGTATTTTACAAAAGGTACTTTTAACATCGCTAAAATATGGGGGCAAGTTTCTGCGCATATTTCTATAATTGGTTTCTTTTGCATAACAATTAGTCATGTAATATTATACAAGAAATAAAATTCATTTCTAAAATTAAACATAGAAACAGTTAGCATTATTAATTCTGAAATTTATGATTTTAACTATTATTAATCATAACCACTAATAAATAAGATAATTAACTTTCAATAATTTTATATTTATATGTAGAGAAACTTTGTAAAAGTCATTGAAAAATTCCTTAAATTGTAAGAATGGGTTTTTTCAAAAAAGGAATTGGGATAAACATTTTTCAAATTAAATTAATATCACTTTTACAGGTATTTTATTAGAATTATTATATAATTAATTACAAATAAACATAAATCAAATAGAACATTTTTTTAGCTGTAATTAAGTAAAGATAATTTAAATCTACTAATAATAATTAACTTAATTAATTTTATTTTAGTTTTGAACTAAATAATTGGTCAAATTATTAATATTTATTCAATAACTAGCCACTGTTAAACCATCCTCAGTCAAGACTATGCTCTCATTTCTGATTGCATTTTCCCTTAAGAAATTTATGAGATTTTCGTAGCACATATCCTTGCTAAATATGACACCCAGGTCATCAACTGATGTTGCAGCTTGATTGTAGTTATTTTAAGATAGCAAAAAAGTAGCAATGAAATAAAAGGAGCATGTCAAAAGAATTTAAAGATTATGTTGATTATTTCTAATAAAATATATATTTTTACTAATGTCAAAGTCAAAGCAATGATACTCAGGAAAGTCTTAACTTTTTACCTCATAGCAATTTTCTTAATAACTATTTCTCTCTATAAGGTTTGCTCCTCCTAATATTATTAATCTAATTATTCAATTTAATTTGGTACTTCTTGAAGATCTTTTTGAATATTTTTCTTTCTTCTTAAATTAGCTACGCTTTCATTCTAGGATGCATCACTCTATAATTAAAATAAAACTTGATTTAAAAAATCAAACAAATTATTAAGGAACTATTTATAGCTTTAGTAGTCAGATTCATAAACAGAACTTTGCTAAAATTATGAGCTTTAATTTAGTGGTTATTATTTAAGCATTAAATTTTTGCTCTGGGGATTCATGGTTTTCTTTTTTTCTATATTGGGATTTTTAAAGTCTTCAGTTGTAGATTTTTCATTTTAGTTTTTATTATAACCATCCAGGTTATTACTTAGTAAAATGTTTCTGTTAGATTCGTTTAAATTCATTCCTAAATAAATAGGAAAATAGTTAAATTAATTCCTCTCATAGTTGAATATATTTCATTAGAAATGCTTTAGTTTATAGCCCCTTATGTGTCTGCTTCTACATCTGGGTTCATCATTATAATGCTATTATCGTCATATAATTATTAATATTAAGTGCTTTACGGAACTAAACACTAAGGATAAGGATAAATATAATTAGATAGGTTCACATTTTCATTATATAATATCGTCATATTAAGAATAATCAAATGGCTAGTTTTATCTAAAGTCTTCGTGTTTATCAGATATAAAAAAATATTCTCATAAATACTAAAACTCTTTTTGTTTTTTTATTTTCAATTTATCTTAAAATTAGATATATTTTCCCTTTCTACGCCATTGTTAGTTTAGTCAAACGTCCCTCTACCTCTTTTTCTTAAATTAGATTCTTCCTCTAATTTTAAACAATCTTCGCATCTTTGAATGTATACATTTATTTGATCCTTGGGTATTCTTAGAAAGAATATTAATGCGTTATATTTCCTCTCCTCAGTTTTACTAATTATTGGAGATTTGCAAAAATATATGATTATACCAATTAAAAAAAGTTTAAAACTTTAGTTAAAGTTACATAAATAGATATGACAAGAGAAACAATTAAAATCGTTATTACAGAGAGTATAGTAAGTATAACCGATTACTGGAGTCTTAACTCTGTATTATCTTTAGTTTCACTAACATATTTATCCATAAAGATCCAATTATGCTCCCTTATAACGCCATTGGCATTAATAACTGCGAAGAAAAGAGTTTGCTCTTCTGACTTTGGGACATAATTTGAAGTCTCAATCGGAGTTAAAGTTTAAATCCTCAAGTTGCCTTTCATTTGAGCTTTAGTGAATTGGTTTATTTATTATAGTCTACTTAGTAACAAACTTTAAGCTACCTTCATAGTTACATTTTCAGTATACTGCTGATTCCTTTCATTTAAATAGGTCAATCTTAAATTTGGGCTATTCATTATTTTCAAAAATTCATCGTCAAAGGGGTATCCAGAGTTATCTAGGAATTATTGAGTGGCTTTAAGCTCTGTGATTCTTTCATCTTACAGTTATTTGTAGACTGTAAATCTGTCTGCAATCAGTTTACTTGAATTAGGCTCAAAGCCATTGGCAATGTTTAAAAGAATTCTCATAATCATTCTATTACCAATAGTGTGATTAATTCTATCATAAGCAGCTTTAACAGTTTTAATTTCAAAGCTTGACTGAATTTGATTTTAGATTGATAACCCTAAATTTACTGTGGAAATTGTGAGAGAGGCTAAAAACAGCAGGATGACCATTTACAGTACAATTTTGAGAATTCTAGGAGTTGATTACTAATAAAATGAATGAAACGATTTCACATCAAATGCTGTTGATCTGGAGGAGCCTGAATCAGATGACCCTGCAGAGGACTAATTGTCTTCCTAATCTGGTGTCTCCTCTTCTCCTAGATCAACTTTCATCATATGATCTGAATTATATCTGTTGTAAGATTATGTATTATGATCAGGCGTTAAAGGCTAAAAAACTTACTAAAGTTGTATATTAATTTTAGACTTTCACTGTAAGTCTTTTATTTTTAGAGTAATTTTAATACTTTCTATTTATATTTAATTTCTATTGAAATATTTTGAAATAAAAGGGCGATTATGCTAAATTTTTATATAATTATTTTTGTTATTTTTAATTTCAAGCTTATCTTTTTAGATAGTAAGTTATATCTTTATGTTTAAAGACTATATTCTAAATAAAAAAATGCTAAAATATAAATTACATTTATAATTTATTTAAAATTTTGTGTTTAAATTAGAATTGATCTGTTAAATTCATTTGCCCCTATATCAAGACTGACCGCTACATATCCCATTTTCAAGTAATCGTTGCCATAAGATTCATAATAAATTGCAATTTTTGCTAAGAGAGTTTTCCTATTTTAATTGAAGATTTATCTGTTATCCACCTCATCATTAAACTCAAATAGATCAAGCTTGTAAATACCCTCATGGAAATTCTTTTAAGGTTTATTGTACTTTCTTTTAAGGTTCTTAATTGTCCTAAAGTGTAAATTTTCGAAGATATCGTCAAGAGTGATAACTTTCTCTTAGAATATCATACTACCAAGAGAAGAAATTCCAGATTTCTTAACAAGTTACGAGAAATTTTCCGATGATTCTGTGATTTACCCATTATTCCAGTCTATACTAAAGAATAGCAATTGATTTGTTTGATAAGTTGTATCATCCCTAAATGGTCTCATCTATATAACGGGATCGATTAAAGATACGAAGCAATAATTGAAAAATTGGGAGTAATGAAATTTAACCAAGGCTTCAATGGGGATTAAATTTGCATTTTTATCTTTACAGAAATCAAAACCCCAAAACCCCTTTATGAGTTTTTTAAGTACTTTGATTTGTAGGGAATTTGTTAGGGATTGGGGTTATTAATTAAATGCGAGATAAAATAGCAAGCTTTTGGGGTCTATTTATGATGAAGAGTAAATACATTTAGTGTTTAAACTGCGTTATGGATGTGATATATATATAGTGAATAAGTCAAACCAATATTTAACTATAAGTCTATAGCACTACTCTCAAAGCGAAGTCCATCAACTGTTCACTCTCACTGCTTAAAATGTGTGTAATTAAAGCAATAATAGCTACATTCTTAGCCTAAGAGGAATTCAAAGTATCTTTAGAAGCATATTGACTATCTTATCAATGAAAATATTTTGAAGTATTGAGCTCACTTCTCTTTCGACAAACGATCTACTATGTTTCACCGCCAATTCCTTGAGTTGAAGATCTCTGTATAGTCTATTGCAAACATTTATAAATGAAACGGTATCTCTTACAAAGGTGTGAATCGTTTCAAGAGAGTGATTGATTTCACTCTGTAATTTTACAACAACAAATTAAATTATGTTTATAAAATGCAGAGAGCCTAATAGAGTAATATTAAGTATATTCATGCTTACTAGACTGAGTTTACCTTCAACTCTTTCATCTAGAAAACTTGGTATAAGAGGCATAGTAATATAGAAGTATATGTCTAGAAGTCGAGGCATAAATAATGGCAATTCTTGGAGAATTATTGAGGATACTGGTTTAGAAACTTATGTTATTCATCCTTGCTCTATTAAGACAGAGCAGTATATAAAGTTCTTAGAACAGCTGAGAGAGAAGTACCCTGAATAAGAGATTATACTGTTTTTTTGATAGTCTTTCTGTTCATAAGATAAAAGAAACAAGGAAGAGTTATGAAAAACTTAGAATAACACCAGTGTTCAACGTGCTTTACAGTCTATAGTTTAATGGAATTGAGTTCTACTGGGGTATATTAAAAGGTCATTAAAAGAAACTGCTGGCATACCACTTGATGCATGACTTACCTATCGATACAGCTCAGCGAAGAGAGTAGATAATTAACTTAAAAGTGTGCTAAAGAAGGGAGAGTGAATGTATATAAATAAGTTTTGAAGTTAAGTTTATGAATATATAAGTTACATTTAAAATTCTTTAGAGGGAGCTGGCTTCTCTTTCTTTTCTCCTCTTAAGGCTTGCTTGGGCCTATGTTTCTTCTCTTGCTGCAAGCTCCAGCATCTAAGTTCATTGACTCTGGAGGCTAAACATTTGAATAAAGTCTCTTGCTAACTTCATACTTTGTATGAGACTTTCGCTCTCTGTGAAGCTTGCTCTATTCCTTCATCAAGAAGATACCAGTACCAGATTTTTCTAAAGAGTTAAACTACAAATCTTACTTGAAATATAAGGGTGCTTCTGCAGCTCTGTAGCCAGCTCTCACTTATCTTGATCCCTTGTTTCTCCTTATCTTCTGAAGAGATGCTGTACCTTTTCTTATGAGATTCTTGAATAATTTCTTTCAAGTAATCACTTTTAATTGTTGCAAGTATGCCAAAGAAATAGTTTCTTTCAGGCAGTTTATTTGACAACTGTTTCTTAGTAGGCAAGTACAGCGAAACCTCTGGGTCGTTCATAGCAACATCATATAAGTTAGTCACTGAGATTTCTGGATAGTTTGGAATCTCTGCAAACTTTACATCTTAAGTTTTCAATGCTTTCTTCTCTTCGCAGAGTATCGCCCTTAGAAATGAAATTTTGGTACCTTCCATCGTTGGCAAGAACAAACCAACTACATAATCAAGATGAGTTACTATGAGTTCAATACCTTGCTGCACCAGGTAGCGGTGCAAATCCTCCTTGCTTCTAAATCTCTGAATCAATTCTTGTGCTTGCACTCTTTTCATTACATCATTCATTGACTCCATCTTGTTTACAGATCTAAGAAATGATATTCAAATTTAAGTTTATTGATTTCAATTATATACCTCTGTAAAACTTACTATTAAATATGGGCATCCTATAGGAGGTCAACCTCTAAGAAGGATATGGAGAAGGTTTTGAGAACTGATTTCAAACTTGAGAGATTGGGATCAATTTCTACTGTTATAGTTCCATATTTTTAAATTTAAATTGGTACTTACTTAACTAGGAGCTTTAATTAATGCTAATACTTTATTAGGAGCACCCTAATTTTAATCACAAAATGACAAAATACCTCATAAAACAGTACGTACTTAATTAGGAGCACCTCCTAAATTGGTACGTGCTATTATCAACTTATTATTGAAAGTTAAAATGTTTACTTTCTCACCTATATTTAGAGCTGGTTCTTCTCTAAGAACTCATATATCTTCTCTAATACTCTTAAAACTTCCCTTGAAACTTGTAGGCTTGGAAAGCTCTCATATAAGCTCTCAGATATAGAGGCAGTTTTATAATTTTAAATTCAAATTTAAATATGAGCGCTAACATTTTAAGAAAAACAACAGCACTTCCATCAAACTAAATGATACTTAACTTTGGAGTCAATAAAAAGTGTGATAGCTATGAGATGAACTCTCATAAGGGACTACCAGAGCTATCACTTGATGTCTCTATTATTAAAATAAAAATTAATAATAGAAAATAAATGGCAAACAAGTGTGGCAGACAGAGAGGAGGAGAAAGGTATTATTGAAATTCATATACAAAGTGAAGAAGTTGAAGTCTATTTTTGTGAGTTATATGAGAGAGATTTTGCTCATAAATCAAGCTCGTACAGACATAAGAAAGAGCATTGAGAAGCCAAGCCCACTGTATACTTGAAGCGTGATAAAATAGAAGAAAAGTATGACTGCTTTGAGTGCCATAAGCAATTCTCACATACAAGAGACTTGAAGAAGCATCCATTAATAGCTCACAAGAAGGGTATAGAAGTTGAGAATCATGAAGTTGAGATGAAGTTTCTCAACAAAAGAAAAGCCAGGGAATATTCTAATGTCGTAGTGCCTGAATAAGCAAGTTAGAGTATGATAGGAAGGCACGCAACCAACTGACATATGAAATAACAAAAATTATGATCAAGATTCAATACAAGAAAATACCGGTTCTTGCTTAAATTGACCTAGATACTTCTATTAAAGCTACCTAATATTAAGACACTCCAAGGTGTATCCCTTCAACTTCCTCTTAAGTGATGATAAATATTAGATGTAGTTTACAAATGAGTATCAAGTACTCACTCAAGCAAAGTTTAAAAAGTGTAGTTACCTAATCAAGCTAGGTGCTGTTCTCCTTGCCAAGGATCAAGTTGCTTTCAGACTTCCACTCTATGAAATGAACCTAAGAGATTTCATAACAGATCAAAGGAATCATAAGTAACTTGGATATAAAGCAACTCAGACCGTTTAAGGTTTTAAAGAACTTCATAAGTTAGGGTTTTTTCCACAGAGATTTGAACCCAGAAAATATAATGATAAACTTCTCACCTATAAGAGTAGCAATAATCGATTTCAACAGAGCCTAAAGAGTGGAAGTATCAAGGCTTGGAACTGTAATGGGAACGCAAGGGTACTATCCAGAAAGAGAAGACTGGAGAGATGGAGACTTTTAGTGGGATATATGGGCTTTATCAGCAATAATAATAATAGAGTGCGATATGCCTCGCAATGAATACTACTCTTCAAGATGCGAGAAGGATGCTAAACAAAGGATAAAGCAATTTATAGAAAGAAACAGAGTCTCTCAATCAATGAAACAAATGGCAGAGTCAATAAAAATTAAACCAAACTCAAGATCAGACATATAAATAGAGCAGATAGAGATGTGGTTAAGTAAGATAAACTTCAGACCTCTCCCTCATAATCCAAAAGTGCATTTTGAGTGATTAAATTAAATACATTTACTATAAATTTCACATTAAAACTTCTTATTAACCCCAACCCCTAACTAATTCCCTGCAAATCAAAGCACTCATAAACCTCATTAAGGTGTTTTGGGGTTTCAAATGCATGACCTTTTTGTTCAGGATTTTTGACTGTCCAGTTTTACTGTAGTCATCCATAAACTTTTAATGAGCAGCCTCAATAAGTGATGGCATTAATTCTAGAATACAATTAATAAAAATAATTATGATCATAATTAAAAGTCGAGTTGAGTTAATCCTGAAAATAATATAAAATTTGCCAGCAATTTTATAGCCTTGTAATTTTGATTTAACATTTAATCAAAGTTAACTGCACTTAACTTCTTAATAATGCTAACTTTTATTTCTATTCATTTATAAAAGGAAATATTATTAATATAACATCTAATTTCAACCAAATTTAACAATAGTGAGTTGATATTTAGAAATTTGACTTCTTCTTCATCCCTCTTCATAGCCCTCCTTAAACTTTTATTCATCATTAAAATTTGGCCTTAAGTTTAAGTTTTTCCATCTACAAGTATAAATCCAGATTAAAACAATTAAACTCTTAGATAATTAATATAATTTCTATTATTATTATCTTTAGAGTACTTCAATTCAATTTAAGAAGCAATCAATTTTTATGTTTGGGAAAATAATGTATTTCAATATAATAAATTTCAAAAATTATTTAAGATTTAGAAATTTCATTTCAAGCTAATTTGTATTAATTTTAATAGGCAAAAAATTATCAGATTCTATCATTTTGATAAGATTAAAACTTTAGTTAACATATGTTTTTAAGCCATTTTTTTAATAATCTTTCAAAAAAGCATTTAAGTTTGATTTAAAATTTTAGAATTCATTTTCGAAGTAATCTAAATGATTTATTTTATTTGTAGCATTAAGAAACATAAATTGAATTGAATTATGAGCTAAATTTTACGACATAAATATTATTAAAAAAATTTAAATAATAATAATAATTAGATCAAATTGAGGTCTCTGGGGACCCCCGATCTGGTATATGTTTAATATATATTAGGGACAAGCCCTTTTATAAGTTCAAGTGTTTTTAGTCAATATGTGCATCAACTAATTCACTAAAAATTCTTAAGTTTCTTCTTCTCTGTCATCTTCTTGAGCCATTTCTTTTTCTTTCTGTTTTCTTTTCTTTGTCTAAGTCCGACTTGAAAGGAGGGCTGTTTAACATAAGGAAGAGATATATCAGCGTAGAATTTTTGTGTGGAACTATGTTTTTTGTCGTTGATGAAAAGTTCTCTCTCTTGTATGCTTCTTATTTGTAGCTCTCCTTAGTAGATTGAGCTTAATTAGTTTAGAAGTTGAATTTCCCATTTCTCAAATCTTGGGTCTTTCTTCACTACTTTAGAATCTATAAGTCTTTATAATAGTTTATATCTTATGTCATGTTACATGATTTAGTATATATTACTTGTGGTTAGTATTTATTGCACTCTGCTAGTTTCTAATAAGATGTCAGGTTTAATCCCTTAGTATAGGAGAATATGAATGTTTGTTATATCTTCTTTGAATCTTTGATCAGATTCTGAGCAGTTTCTGTTCTGCTGGGATTTTTGATGTCTTCTTGACCCCTATTTAATACCCCAAAGCCTGAGTTAGTATTTAGTACCTGTGTTACTACCTAGTCTTAAATTTTGGGTGATTCCTCGCATATCTTATAGGTCAGATGGATTGATTCCTCTAATATCTTTGTTAGGTATTCAGGGACTATTTGGTATGTACAGTTTTAGGGTTGGGAACCCTAGTCAACTGCTTCTTTCAATTCTGATTTTGGAGAGTTAGTCTTGTTGAAGTTTAAAAGTAGGACTGGTATTGTTGATTTACCTTTATAGAGTCAAGTACTTATCTTCTAGGGAAGATGTGTTCTTCAAGTTGGGTTTTCTCTCTGATATTAAGTATGGGGTTTTGGTTTAGGGGTCTCCGGGTGTTGTGTTTGGAAGCATACTTTTTTTGGGACAGCTTGAGGTTTTTGTAGTATCTTTTTTTGCCTATGAGTTATTCTCTCTCAAAGGCTAGGTAGACTTCTTTCTCATCTTGTTCTTCATCTTCTATATCATCTTCATCTGAGATCCAGTCATCATCAGATGTGTAGAAGGTGTTTTGTTTGGTTGTCTTAGCAAGAAAGTTAAATTCAAAAGAGCTTTTATCCTTATGATATTCTTTGATTTAATCATCGTCGATTCGGATTTGGTTGTGGCAAAAGATTGTTGTAGTGAGGTTGTGAAATCTTTTAGTACCATTCAAAAGTTTGGTTCATAGAGTGTGGGCTTTGTTTGGTTCGTGGTTAGAGGTAGTACTTGTCGTCCATCTCTACTTGTGAGTCTGAGTCTGAATCATTTAGTTTCTTACTATGTAAGAATATGCTCTAGCTGTCTTCGATGATCATATGTTCATCAGAAGATGCACTGTTAGAAGTCTAACAGTGTTCCCATACCTAGTCCTTATGGACTAGGTTGTGGACAGAGTTCTAGATAGACCTGGTAAGGATTCGTTACATTATATCCCCAGAGCAAGTTTCTATCTAATTTAATAATTAAATTTTAATAATAATTGATTAATAAAAATTATAAACCCTATCTTTTCGAGTTTAGAATTTGTTGAAAATATGCTTTTTCTTATTTATGAATTTACGAATACTCTTTTTCATTTTCAATCCAAAATGCCATTATTTAATAATTTATCCTTTCATACTCATAAATTTAATTCTTAAAAAGTATATAAATGTTTAATTAAGGGTTAAATTCTTAATCGAAACTCTTGACTTTAAAATCTAGCTAAAGAAGTTTCTTCATTTAATTAACCTCCTTCATTTTATTAATGAATATTTGATAGCCTTCATTGTCATTAATAATCTTTTATTACACAAGGGCAAACCACAGATAAAGTTTTGGGTCTTTTGAAGTTAAAGTTCTCTCAATCAGCAAGAACTTATCATATAATATTTTTATTTAAGTTGATATCTTTTCTCCAATTTTAATCTGTGAAAAAGGGTCTAATTAATCAAAAGTAAAGCCTTTCCAAAATGAAATGGTATTTAAACTCAGATCTTCAATGTCCTAATGAAACTTGGAATACAGATTATTGATGGATATAAAAGCCTCAGCATCTATTTTGTAGTTTTAGTAGTCTTTATTGCTTGAATTGTATATCTCATAGTAATAAAGGATATAGTGCTCATTTATGTTCTAAGACACTAAATCAATCCATGATGGGTTTTTTAAGTTTTAAGAAAAGTGCTTCAATGAAATTAAGGATAATTGAGGTTTTTCCAGAAGGAAAAGTGTGTAATAATTGAAAGAATTTGTTATTAACATAGAATCAGGGAACTTAGCTCTAATTTCATCAAGGAATATCTTAATGAAATTTATAATGAAGAACTTCTAGGTTTCAATTTGGTCAAGAATAAAAGTTTTTTCTTCTCCGTCCTCTTCCTCTTAATCAATGATTTAATCTATCTGCTCACTTTCAAGTTCCTCTTCCTAGCTTATCATAGCCATTAATGTTTTGTCCTCTTTATAGTCGTAGTTTTATTCTGCATCTCTCAGTCCATTTGGATTAGGCAAAGTTCTGCTTATACTTGTGTAAAATTTAGCATATCGCTAGTCAGCAAACATGATATCGTATATTAAATGAAACTTTTATTGATTAAGAAGCATTTGCCCTTGGCCTCTTTGATAAACATTCTATAAAATATTTCATAATTTATAAGGAGCTTATAATGTAAGTTTAAGATACTTTAAACATTTCTATGAAAGTTTCATAATGATTGCATAAGCAAACAGCATTCCCACAATGAACCATATGCTATTCTATCATTTTGTAAAGATGAGGCATTTAATCATTAGCTTTTTAAGCTTTTCCTTTCATTAGCTCATTAATGCAATTTTAAGCCAAATTTATCAGAATTAGAAATACCTGTTCATATTCAGTAATTTTTTAAAGCTTATTTTACTAGAATTAAAGCAGTAATTTTCTTTCTCTCCATTTCCTTAGCTCGTAAAAAGAGTAGACGTTAAACGTAAAGAAAAAAAGAAATATAATGCCTTCTTTATTCAATAAAAATTGGAATTTACATATTCAAAAGAAACATTGAATTTAAATTTTGATTGTCTCTATTGCCTATTAAGAATTTTAGAACTCCTATTTCTAGAAGGAATACAATAATAACCTGAAAACCCATTTAAATGTAAAGTATTTATTAATTAATTGAAACTTTAAAAAATAGAATTAAAGTTTAAACAAGAACCCTATTAAAAGGAGCGCTAAACATAAGTATGAATATTAAGAATGAAGCTTGAGATATCAAAATGAAAATCAAAAAGTTACCAAAAAAGACATTTAAATTTTATAATAAACTTTGTATGAATAACCTCATATTGTATGAAAGCAGCCTCTCGATCAAAAGCAAGGACTATGGGCATAATAATTTTGTTGATAAGTTCAAAGTAAATAACGCGTGAGTCTGCTTGACTCCACGATGCTATTTAATCACCACTGATCATATTTAGTTTATAGAATCTCCTCGTGTAAAGCACCAGAATGACAGTTATACATATACTGTAAATGCTTAGAACCA
Organism: Oxytricha trifallax; assembly: GCA_000711775.1. Classification (NCBI taxonomy): domain Eukaryota; phylum Ciliophora; class Spirotrichea; order Sporadotrichida; family Oxytrichidae; genus Oxytricha; species Oxytricha trifallax. The sequence goes on from ARYC01002448.1 coordinate 41,830, forward strand.
GGTATGCTATATATGAACTATCATCTTGAGTATGATGCTGTGCATATATCGCGTTGCTTATAACAATATCAATCAAGGGGATATATAGTACGTAAGAGAAAATCAGAAGCAATGTTCCTAGAAGTTGGTAGCCTATTCCTCTAACAATCTCGTAATGATTTGAGATTACACGCTTTTACTCTTTAACAAGGTAGAAGAACAGTGTCAATATTGATAAAATAAAAAATAATGCAGTTTAATCATATCGATTATTTACATAAATTTTTTTTAAAAATAAAATAAAGAAAATTCAATATAATCATTTATTTTAATCTTAATTAATCCACACAAATAAAATTGGCTTGGAGTGAATTTGATATCAATTAAGTGATAAGTCTTGAATCGATTAAATATAATCTGTACTGTATAAATTTATTGATAATCTTCTTTAAAAAAACTAAATTTACTTTAATTAACAATAGAAATACAGTAAGAATAGATGCTATAAATATTGAGCTTTATGCTATGCTTTTCCTACTTATTATCTAGCCAAAGTTATCCACGCTATTTATAAAAGAGAAGCTCATTTGAATATCATTTGAACCTGAGGATTAAAAATACTTTAAATAAAATATATAAATTTTTTAAGGGGAAAAGGCCTCAAATTCACATTAAAAAAAGAAAATTTAACCAATTTTTATGAATGAAAATATTTATCAATTATTTCTTTTTGTTATTAAATTGTTGACTTATGTTATTTTTATAATTAAAAATTAATTAAAAATATTATATTAGTTTTGTGTATTAGATTAGATTTTGTTAAAATTTTTAATTTTTTCTTAGCAAAATAATTGTGTTAATAAGTATCAAAAGAATTAAAATTTAAACTCAGAGTTTACTAAATCTTAATTAATAACATCCCTCCTTTCTTAGAAATCCAAACAAAAACAATTATAATTAATATTAAGTACATAAAACTTTTTAAGAAAGAAAAACTAGATTTTCCAAAATTTTCTACCAAGTTCATCATATGTTTGTAAGTTTTTGATAATTTTTTATTGTAAAACCATAGCATAAAAAGAGCTAATGAGGCCTTCAATTGATTGCATAGCATACACCATTTTTGGAGTTACTGGACTTTATATAATCATCATCCAATTTAAACGACTGATCGTCTTTGGAGATAGAATTTCATGCATAGTGAAATAAAGCTAATTTGGAATATATTAATTTATATATATTTTTAAATTTACTTGAACTGTATAAAACTATACCTATATATTTAAATGTACCATATTACTAATTTATTTCTTTAATTGTTAAATTCATGATAAGTTGGTCTATGATTGAGTAATATTTATTTTTTAAAATTACCGTTTTATTACAATTATTAAAAAATTGATATCAACTCACAATAAAACTCTTTAACAATCCCTTATCTTCTTTCATTAAGCATTCCTATGGAATAATCTTGAGCATTAAATTTGTATTCCACATAATCAGTCTAATTTTCCTCAACAAATGCAACTAGATATTATATATAAAATCTTTTTTAAGTAATATAGAAATACAGAAGCGCAATTACAAGAATTGTGATAAAAATTACATAGATTATGATTAATTAGTCTCTTTGAAGTTCAAAATAATTTACTACGCTCTATACACAGGCATCCTTAAGTTAAGTAAAAGCATAACTGAGTAAAATAGCTTTTGAATCTATTATTTCAAGAGTTCCTGTATCATTTAACATAAGTTTTAAAAATGCTTCATTTCTAGTTTCATTTATTTCGCATCATCAAATTAAATTTATATCATCTAAGCTTGCTGATAAATCGAAATCTTCAAAGAATTAATATTTTTATTTATGTAATTATGAAAAATAAGTGAAAAACTTTAATCTAAAATGAATAATTATTAATACTTTCCAAATACTTAAAATGGTGACGATGAAACCATTGTTCAATCACTAATAATGTTAGTTACAAAAAACATATCTTACTTATTTATTTTTATAGGAGTGCTTCTTGGTATGACAAAGCAGTGGGTTTAGAAGAGACTTCACAAGCGCGCCTCAAGAACTCACTAAAACGATTTCTGGCATGTAGATGGTGATGTGTTTGATGAAGAGTGGAGTCATTGTAAAGCTGTTCTTTAGATTATGGTTCCATTTTTATTTTAAAGTTTTTGCATGATATTAATAATTATTCATTTTAGATTAAAGTTTTTCACTTATTTTTCATAAATAAGTTTAAAAGAAAGCATTTGCGTTAGTAATTCCTTTATTTAAAATGCCATTTAATGTGGTCTTGCACTTATCTTGAAAATTAAATTGAACTGTCCCTTATTAGTAGAAATAATCACAGAAATATCTTGAATCAATTTTATCCATAACCTCCTTTGCACCTGAAAAATAGACAGGCAAATTCTTTTTCATTATATTATAAGCAGTTTCTCTCAATTAACATGTATTTAATAAAGCTTTGCTTGCAATAGCATTAGGAAGCTCTGTGAATTTTATTGAAGTATTTTGAATTGCATTTTCTCTGATAAATATCAAAAGATTTTCAAAGCAAACTTCCTTATTGAATACCAAACTTAAATCATTGACTGAGCCCTCAATATGAGAGTAGCTATTCTTTTGCATTATGAGGGTTGCCACGAAATACATAGAAAATACGAGAGCCAGAAAAAAAATTAAGAAAAATGATCTAATTTTTTACTTTTTAGCAACCCTCTTAATTTGATATATTTTACTAATTTATTGTTCATTAAGCTTATTTTTTGTTTAATGATGATGACTTAGATCACTTAATTCAATGTGCTGCATGTGTTACATATGATAGCTGCTTTTTGATTGAGTTGCAGACTAAACCAAATTATTCACTGATTAGTTCATTATGTTTTTATCAATTATTGAGCTATCATTTTGGATACTATCGTAAACATCTTCTACATTAACTTCTATAGTCTATTTTTAAGTCTTGAAAATTGGTTTCTTTACAGGATTATATGCGAATTAAAAATGTTAAAAGCTGCCTTATGTTAAACTATTCTGGCTACTACGTTTAGTTTGAATTTTAAGAAAATTATTCACGCTTATATTGCTCATCTCAATTCTTCCTGAACTCTCATAAATTGAATTCTTTTCATTTATTGATTGATTATTTGAAATGGAATCTTTATTATAATGAGAAATCGATACATCTTCTATCTTTTTTAATATTTCAAAGCCTTTGCTTTTCAGCTTAATTTACTAATTGGAGTCATCCTCTAATTACAAGCAGCTCTCGCATCTCTTTTAAAAAAACTGAATCTTTTCAAGGGGCAGTTTGATGAAGAAAATTAAAGCAGAAAACTTTCTCTCTTCTGTTTTACTTATGATTGGAGAGACAACTATGGTAACTGTAACTATAGTAAGTATAGAAATGATGGTCAAAATCAATGCTTATTCAAGTCTATCATTTGCTTTAGAAACTGTCTTAAGTAAATATTAGTTCATAAATACCCAATTATATTCCCTGATTACTCCATTCGAATTGATAACTGAAAAATGCAACATTTACTCTTCTATTGAAGGCTTGTAGACACTAGATAAATTCGGCTTTAATGAATGAACCTGCAAATTTCCCTTAAATTGTGTCATGTTAAAATTATTTATTTCAGTGAGCTTACTGTTGTAGAGAGTATGAGCAATTTTCATTGTAGTATTTTCATAAAATAAGCTGTTTTAGTTGCTTAAGTAAGTAAGTTTTAAGACTTAACTATCACTAAGGTCAGCAACTTCCTATCCAAATTTGTAATCAGCTATATCCAAGATCTAGTTAGTATCTTTTAAACTCTATAATCTTATTTTCTACATGTCTTTGTAAGTTTAAAATCTATCTGGAATAAGTTTGCTAAAATTAGGCTCGTAGCCATTAGCTATGTTTAATAAAACTCTTAAAATTAATCTATTATTAATTGTGTAGTTTATTCTATCAAATGCTGTTTTAACAGTCCTCACATCAAAGCTGGTGGAGCTTGAATTTTCTATGCTTAGACATAGGTTTACAGTTGAAATCACAAAAGACCCTAAACATAGGAAATAAATCAGCTATATTACTAATTTGAGTATTCTGGGAGTTTTTTACTTGTAAAATAAGTGAAACTTTTTTATATCAAAGCCGTAAGTGGCATCTTAACTTTAATTTTTAATTTAAAATGCTTCATTCTTTTTTAAATATTACTATTTTTTAGACCAAATTTTACTTAAATAAAATATAGGGAACTTGATTGTGAAGAGCCTGCTTAGGAGGACTATCCCTCATTATCAATAAAATCATCAAATTATTAATCTTCCAAATTATTTACTTCACTTATTATCAGGTCCTCGGACTCGTATATATGAAAAAGATGATTCTCTTCAATAGATGGCATTCATAAAACCAAAAGATTAGTTTTTAATCTTAAAATATGTCTAGAATATTTGTCTTATAAACTTACAGCAATTTTTTTGAGTATGAGTTAGTTAAAATAAAAATTTATCAAATTTTAAGTTTTAGTTTGTTAAAATAAAAGTATATTGTCTTAATAAACATGAATAATTAAAATCTAAAATAATACATAGAATCTACAAGATCTTTCAAAAAACTCAATCAAAGAAATCAAATAACCTTAATTATAAAATTGTTAAATTATGATGTAAACTTATAAAAAATCCTTTACTTTTTTATTTGAAAGAATTTCAGGAGTGTATAAAATAAAAATCTATAATCTCTAATTCAAAAGGTTATCAAGTTCCAAAGAGGTAAGAATAATCAACTCTTAAAAAATTCATAATAATTATAATGCCTATTAAGTCTTATGAAATTGGAGTTTGTATATTATATTTTTATTACTTTCGCTATTTCTTTGTAAAATACTGAATATAACATACCCAACTTTGACTTGATCCATTCCAAATTCTTCGATCAGTACTTTAATCTTGACTTGAATTGGCTTGTTCTTCTATAATTTTAAGTTTGTTTCGTTACTTAAATGGTCATTAAATATAGAGAAATCAATTTTGTGAATTCCTTCATATTTATTGCTCAATCCCCCTTCTTCATCCATAATATTATTTGAAAATTTTATTCATGATAAAAATTCAAATTTATTGGCTTAAATTTAGAAAAACAAATATCATTTGAGATTTTGAAATCTGCAAAAATATCAAAGAGAGTGATGACTTTATCTCTAAACTAAATTGATACTTATTCGTCTTAATTTAGAGCATCTGCTTTTCTAAGAAAGGAGTCGAAGTTTTCTGAGGTTTCCAGTATTTAAGCGTTTTCACAATCAAAGCTCATGTAGATAATAAAAAAATATAATTCAAAAAATTTTAAAATATCAATGCTTTATTTTTTATACATTAATTTGTGATAAATTTTGTACAATTTTGTATAATATTATATAAAATTTTTTAAATACTGTCAGATTTATACTGTTTATTGTCCTGAAAAGGCTTAAAGTTTTCAATTAAATCAATCAAAGTAACAAAGCAATATCCATATTAATAGCTGTAATGAAGCTACGTTAAAATATTCACAGGCACCAAATGATGATTTGAGTCCTTAATAAACACAGTCATTTTATTATTCAACATTTTTGAAATCCCAGTTGTTTAATAGTTTATCATGAATTTCTGGTGATGCTTGGCAATTTAATTAGGCATTAAATCAGAAATGTTAAGGTGTCTAATATCCTCCTCTGATTATTTTAGCAATCGCTTGAGATGCTTATTCATCATTAAAATTTAACCAGTGTTTTAGCTATTGCAGTCTGTCACCACAAACCCCGATTCATGATCGTATTGCTTTTCATATAAATCCCCGAAATTTTCACGCTTTATAGACCCTAAACCCTAAATTATACCCCTCTTGAACTAAGTCAGCTCCCTCATTTTACTAATAAAATTATTTGAAGCTTCTTAGTCATTCACTATTTTTAACTGAATGATACCAAACCAGAAATATAATTTGGGATCTTTATCAATTAAAGAGTCTTCTATAAGACTAAATCTATCGTATAAAGTTTTCATGAATGTAGATATTTACTCAAATTTATATAAAATTATTGTTAAAACTTAGAAATATAATTTATTAAACTCTCCATATTAAATCTACTTGAAGGGATTAAATTCTTCAGAACCAAAACCCTGCCAAAATTGAACAGCAGCATGACTTAAATATTCTATTTCTTAATGAAATAAAGTGTATTAACTATTTATTTTTATAAATTTCTCTGCATTAATCTGTTAGTATTTAGGTCTGTTTTTGATATTTATTTCCATTCTACTTTGAATTGACTTTTCACCATCCTCTATGATTGAATAAAAAATTAAATATAACAAATCTAAAATTTTTTTCATGTTTTTAACTAAAAACAATATTATTTCAAATGATATCACTTACATAAATATCTAATACTTTGTTACTCTAATTCTCATTAATTTCTTTCATGTGCTATTCATAACAATGCAGTATAAAATGTTCATTTATTGCATTTAATATCTTCGTACTTAACGAAGAAGAATTATTTCTACTATCTTAACTTTATATGTGTTTTATGTTAAACATAACAGCTATTTATGGTTTCTACTGTATAAATATATAAATAACTTAAAACGCTCATAATTACTAAAAAATATGAATAAATATAATAAATATCGAGAAGTAATTGAAAGAATTATTAATGAGAGTAGAATTGACACTTTTAGAGTGAATATCATCTAGAAATATCTTCACACTTTCTAATATAAAATGTTTTTATGCATACTTTATATCTAATTCGAAGAATTGACTCATTGGTTATTCTTCTGCTTCTAGGTTATCTCTTGATTTCTATTGTTAATGATTTGGTCTTACTTTATTAATAGCGATATAAATAGAATTATATTGATTTTTTATATGTAAATTAGAAACATTAGAATGTTGCTATTTTTATTCTTTATAAAATGTTATTTTTTTTATTTAACAAGCGAGTCGAATTAATTAATTGTGCTAAAAATTCAAATTAGTTACTTTTTTAATTAAGAAATAATAATTCTTTCTCATTTAAAACTATAATACTCATAGAACTATGAAAATAATATACTAGTTTATGCTTGAAAACAATATTTATTTGGGGTTACCCTACTATATACTAGAATTATTAATATAATTAAATTAATTAATAGAGACATCATTGATATCATAACCAAGAGTACTTCCACTTAAAACAGTATTCGACTACAACTTCCTTTTATATGAATTTTAGAAAAGTTCATAAATATGTTAAAATCTGTCTCTATTAAGTATTAATTTTTCTTTGTTACTACTTTGGTTAACTTAATACTTATTTCGTATGATATTTATATTACTTTTATATAGATTTATGAGAAATTATTATTAATAATTTTTGGTTTGGGGTACAAAATATGTCGTTAAAATCTCCTAAATACTAGCAAAAACAATCATTCTAACAGCAATATGTTGCATGACATTCTACGATCTCTAATAATTGTTAGAAAGAGTTATTTGCATAAAGCTGTTGTAAAGCAATAATAAATGTTTAAAGTATCAATTACGATTTTTATTTAAATAAAATATGAATTAGTTAAACTTTTTAAAGCATTTCCTTTCGATTGATTTGAATTGTTGAGACATGAATAGGCAAGTTCATTAAGCATCATAAACACATAATAAATATAATAATCTACACAGTTTCATACTCAAACTACTTCAACTTACTTGCAGAAGGCTGATTTCCACTTTAATGCATATCATTCATCTGACTTTGATAATACGCGCCTTAATTATTTCGTTTAATTTGATCTATCTATTGCAATTCTTCGTGCTTATATTTATTGAGAATGCGCTAAGAATACCAATTAGAAAGAGATATGGCAGAGTAAACGTTGAATGGTAGAAATACCACAAATATTATTCCCTCTCTGTTGTCATAAATAATTAAAAAAAATAATATTTAATTATGAAGTTCTAAAGAGTCATAAGAGTCTACGAAATATTTTATGATTGATATTAGTAAAGCAAATACGACTGTAGATTGAGTTCCCAATTGAATTAAAAATTATTTAAATTAATTTAATTGAATATACCTTAAGAACTTATCAAATTGTAGAATTCTATGACTGCTAATAATCATTACTATAAGATTTATCAGTTATACTGCAAATACTAGAAACTCCTGTAACAAAATGGAATCCGTACTAATTTAGTTTAAATTGAATAATTAAAATATTTTTAATTTGCAAACCTAAAAACACAGGCATCATGATTTTAGAAAGCAAGTCGAAATACTGAAATTTAGTGTCAGGTTCACCCCAACACCCAATTGCCTCTCCAGCCCAGTGATTTTACTATAAATTTGAGCTTGTCATTGTCAGTTTGAAGAACTTCTTGAGTGAATATAAGATCATGAGATAGAGGAATATGCTCACAATATTCTATTTTATATTAATTTTTTAAATATTCATTGATAGAACACTGATGAACGATTTATTCTTGTTTGTAATCTATAGGTACGAATTTACTACTAAGTTTAATAAATTGACATAATTTATGTATATTATGTTAATATCAAAGTTTACTAGAATATCAATCACAGGCAGATATAGTAGCTTTGTAAATATTAACAAAAACATTCCAATTATCTTGTGAGCTAAGTGTGACTTCTCTTTTCTTGCATTATTTAATTAAAATAAAATATTTTAGGTGGCACTGTTTATGATCCAATTTCCACTATTATTATTGCTACGTTCCTATTAATTATTATAAACTGATGTATTTTTAGCGTTTCTATCCCCACTCATTTACTTAGTAAGTATAACTTATATAATATCAATTATAAATATTACTATAATAAGTATTAGTTTTATATTATTTACAGTTGACTATTTCTCTCCAAAGCCAATAAAATGAATACGCTTAGAAGTATCAGCATTAATATAGTGAGTATAATTACTGAACAAATTTATTAAAGGTTTAATGATTGAGTTTCTATTATTTTATTTCCAATTGAATTCATGTCTCCTATAAATTTCAAACTAAAACTTATTTATATAAATTTATTTAAGAATATTATCCCGTCTTAGTGGGATGCTTGGTTTTATTCATCTAAATTAAGGGGGATGCTTGAATTATAGTTTAATGACGAGTAGCTAGTTTATATATATATATATATATAAAAAGAATTGAATCATTTAAAAATACGATTAAAAAATACATTAATTAATGTAGTATTAGAGTTAACGTTAGTATCTAAAGAGTTATCATTATTATTTGGATAATTTGGATTGCTATTTTATTTTTATATTAATCTTTGTTAGACAGAAATGGCGTAAAATGTTAAAAGCAGGCTCTCTAAAATGCTGAGAAAGTATACTACCCGCATATTTACATATTAACTTGTTGCGTAAATTAGCCTCCAAGTAAGCCTTCCTATTACTTTAGATGAAAATAATCCCAGTTTATAATAAACATTAATAATTATATATGAATTATTTTTACCCAATTTCTTATTCGTACATATGCTATTAGAGTTTTAATTTGACCTTAAATTTAGTGGCCCATTATTCCATTAATTTTATGCTAGGTTAGGGAAGTCAATGCATTAACCAGCACATTCTTAATGTATAAAAACTCATTTATAGTCTTTTAAATCTCATTTTATGGTTAATTTGAGTCAATTAAAATGAGAACCTATAAATGAGGTATAGATAACTATTCTCAAGGGTTAATATCATCATAATTAAGATTAAATTTATAGTTCAATTTTAATACGATTTAGCAATAAAAGCAAATTGAGATATATTTGTCAAATTTTACTTTTTCTATAAATAAAGATAAAAAAATATGCTTATAGTTCGCACTTTATTTGTAGAAATGTTGTCTATTATAAGCATTATTCTAAGCTTAACCCTCTTATTTGCCCTTAATAACCCTTTTTCCAGAAATAAAGAGCGAGTTATTAGCTTTTGAGTTTTACTTATTATATGAAAGTTAATTTTTTCAATATTTTTTCATTTTTTTGTGCTAAATGGTATAGTAAATTGTACTCTCAACTTTAATTTAATTATGACATTTTGAGACTAGGGAATTTCCTATACCTCTATTTTAAATTTTTTCATATTAACTAAGTCGAATTAACCCTAAAACGATGTTTTAAGTATATTATAAAAATGGCTTTTATAATAAATAAAAGAATCTACTGGTTTAGGCATTACTCCCCTCCTAAGTTAATCATTTAAATTGATGAAATTACAAAATTATTAGATTAAACTATAAAATAGTTAAAATTACAATTTCCCCTCACTACCAAAAATTAAGTCATGCGCTAATTATACAAATATTCATAATCATAATAATGCAAAAGATGACTATAAAATATTATTGAAACATTTTAAATAAGAATAATTTAAAATTATATCCATTAATTAAAATAAATGAGATAATCCTCTATCTTGTAATATTATACGATTCTTTATTTGTTAAACTAAATTTTATATGGAACTGAAGATTGATTCTAAATTAGTTGCATTATGTTAAAATTGAAATAAATTTGCATCATTAATCTGTAATGATAGGTAATTAGCTATTTTTAACTATAATTTATCCTAAAATAAAGCAAAAAATTGACATTTTTAAATATAATCTATGTCCTAATTGATTTTTTATTAGACTAAATTCCAATTCATTTAAAATTAAGAAATAATGATATTTTAAGCTTTTCATAAATATTTTATGTCTAATTTCACTATTCTTATTAAGAATTGTAGTTGTGTTGTAAGTAATTTTTATTATAACTTATTTAACGCATTTTTTTCATATGTAGAGAAAGATGATATTTTTTTTCGAATTCATATTACTCTTTTTAGAGATTTACCCACTAATAAAAATGGCTTTTAAATATAAATATATTCATTTTTTTTAATTGAAATTTAAATTTTTTGAATCAAAGCATCGTTGAGTTATAATTTTTTTTTAATTTATAAATCATTCAAAAATATATCTAATTAGTATTAAAATATCCACAAATCTAATAAATAATACTTATAATATAATTTTGCTTATTAATATGGAGAGCAATATCTATCATAAATTATATATAATAATCTATATATTTTAAATACTGACTTATATCTAATCTCAGCAGTCAAATCTGCGAAGCATAGAGGGTGAAGTAATGCTGCGCAGAAAGAAAATCTGGGTCAAACGCTACGCCAAAGTTGAGAATCAGATCTTCTCCTACAAAAAAGATAAGACCAATCAAGCCACTAGGTCGTTTATAGACTTGAGAACTGCACAAGTAAAGGTGTTGATGGGCACAAGTGACAGCGAAAGAATGATACATTTGGTTCAACCAAGTGGCATTAGCTTGTATCTTGCTCTCTCAAGTCTCAGGGAGTTTGATTATTGGCTCACTGTGATTAAATTAAATATTTACATAATTATTCAAAAAGTGTTGAGAAACAATCAAGGAAGTAACTTAGGTGGGTCTTAGGTTAGCTAAAATCAAGGAAGTGGAATATAAACTCAGAAATCAAATCAAAGAAAGTAAACTTTTCTTGAAGTATGTTAATTAATGCTGGAACAATATATATATACCAATTATTTTCAAAATTATTTTACTCAAGTGAATCTTATGCTTTAACTAGTAATGCAGCGAGAACCTAAAAGGTAACTACGGGCACTTCAAAATTCAAAGCTGATGCTTTAGAATCTGATCAACTCAAATTAGTTTTTTTTATAAAATATTCAATATAAAAAAATTCAAGAAAATTTAATTATAGAGTTATTAATATTAGCAAAGCAAAGAATAGAGACATATCAAAACAAGAACTGGTTCTTGGTGGATGGAAAAGATAGCTGTATGGCATACACAGCTGGTAAGCGAGTCCCAATGTCATCCAAAGACAAATTAATTGAGGCTGTCCATCATTGTGATATCGAAAGAATTAGAGAGACCATATTATACAAATAATAATCATACTTATTTTAAATAAATTGAAGATTTTGACTTTATAATAGTGAACAAACACTACACTCTAGCTTTGCTTACCTACTTCACAATATTAATAGCTCTAGATTTTCTACCTATGTTGCCATTTTAAATTGATATCCCTCCCAAAATTATTATTGCAGTGAAACTGGTGGTTGCCTTTGGATTTTTAACAGTTCTTGCATAAATTTTGATGCAAATTAGGAGAAAATAGGAACCAAGTTCATTAGAAAACAAGCTGCAAATGAGCGAAAGTTTTGAGATAAAATGTGTGATCAATGTCACAGCTACTCCTGATAAAAGTTTATCACTATATTTTAATTTCTTACTGATGAAATTGCACAAGCTTTAATCGATGAAAAACAGAGAAATATGTGGGATTTAGACGCTCTAAAAGTAACAAGAACACCAGCCACATCTTACCAAAAAGAAGAAATCATCAAAGTTGATTATGCAAATGGAATAGTGGAAATTTTAAAATTCAGCTTCATTCAAATGGAAGGCAAGTTTTACATCTAAGAATCTGTAAACTCTGATTTCTTCAGATATTACTTACTAGAGACAGTTGAAAATAGACTCTTTATGATGAGAGTCACTATGTTTGGGAAAGTGACACCAACTTAATTCGAGAGAAACGGCAAAGAAAGCTATAGAAAGATAAGTAATCTAAAGACATTTATCTCTCAATTGAACAGGTCATCTGCTGTTTAAGTATAAATTCCAAAGGTTACCGACTCAAGCAACTAACTTATAGTTAATATGGGCTAGGGCTAGAATACTGTCTTCAATAACTTCATTTAAGATGAATCGGAATCAGAAGATGAAGGCTCTGGCAATAAAAGTTCTAATTAACTTTTCAATTAAAAAACAGCAGTCTCGTAGTACTCTCGATCTTCAAATGCAATCAAAGTAGAGAAGGCTTAATCATTTAATAATGACAATATTCAAGTTGACAATAAAGCTTTGACTTAATCTGATATCATGAATTAAGGTATGGTACAAAGCGAAATTCTAGAAGAAGAATTGACTTTCAATGATAAATTCGAACCATATGGTAGAGTAGAAAAGGTAGAAGTAATTACTGATTGGGAATCAAGAAAGAAACTATATAAACCTCAGAACTTAAGTAAGTAAATATTATCAATTCATCTTATTTTTTAGAGTACGTTGACTAGATCTCTGGATTTTATGACAAGTATGTGGCTGCTCTTGACCTACCTGACTGGAAAATATGCGTTGATGATAACAAAAACGGACTCAAAGTTTGGCAAAGAAATCAAGGTGGCTTGAAAGCAATGAAAGCCGAGGCAATTATAGATAGATGCCCAGATGAGGTATTTAGAATAATTGGAGATCTTTCATTAAGAAAAGAATACGACGATACTTATGATGATGGATATGCTCTCGATCTTATTGCACATTAGACTTTTATTTAGTATCAAAAGACTAAGAAAGTTGCTGTAGTTAGCGCCAGAGATTTCGTCTACATTTTAAGTGTGAACAAGGTACAATAAAAATTGCTTAACAGCTTTATTATATAGAGACCTGATGGAATAATTTATGCTATGGTGAATTCAACTACAAGAGAAGATTTGAAGCCTCCTGAAAAGAGTGTTGTGAGAGGTGAACTAGATGTAAGATTAAAAATACTTTTTTTGATTAATTTATTAGCTTGGTGGTTGGAGATTAGTGCCATTACCAGATAATCCAAACAGAACTCTTTGTTAATTCTAAGCTTTAATGGATCTCAAGGGTAGTATCCCAGGATTTGTCTTGACTCAAGTGAACAAAGATCTGGGTCAGCAGATAGTTAAGCTTAGAAAAGTTGTTGATAAGTTTTACAGCAGTGGGTAAAGATGAGACAAAAAAGAAATTGATAATAATTTAAAAAAATATTATAATTACAACATGAATTTAAACTAGTTTATTTCATCATTAATATATTTTAGATAATTGAAATATTTATAATAAATATTTTATCAAGCATGCCTATATTTTATAAAATAAAATGATTTAAATGCAATCTAAAATTAAAGTAATTATAGAATTCAATTTTTGAGATACTCTTGATTTCGGACTTGTTCCAGTATCATATTATATTTTGCAAAAGAATGTATTTTAGAGGTTGGCCAATCTGAGCAACTAGTATTCACTAAAATTAAATTTATTAGCATTTTTATAATCATTATTTATTTATTTTTATGATTCCAATTCATTCCTCAAGAAAGTAATGCGATTTATAATATCGCATTTAGAGTTATGATAAACTTGAAGCTGTCGTCCCTATTAATTAAATTATTAATAATATCATGAATATATAGAATTAATTCAAACCTTAGGGTCCTTACCATTATTCATGCATTGCCTTTTCATAATCTCTGAAAAATATATTGTTTATATAATACTAAAACGAGTTTGACGTTGGTATCGAAAACACAGGTGAGATCGATTGCCACTACAAGTTGATACCTTATGAAACGCCTTTCGGCTCAAAGTTTCATTTCAGCAAGACTGAAGGAGTACTTGGTGTTAAAATTGTAAATAGTTTTATTGATTTACAGTGTGATATTCTGGGAGAATTCTCAGAGACATTTACATGCTAAATTGCTATTTTAGAGGGAAGCTCTGAAAGTATATTTGAAAGACTCTATAGGATAATATATTTTAAACACATCTGATGTTGAAATTAACTATGTAGTTAGAGTACCAGGTGATGGTAGGAGTCTGCAAACTGAATTTAATATCACTAATGATAGAGGAAGGCTCGAAAATATATAATCTAATTTTGACATTACATTTTTAAATAAATAAATTATAAAGAATTGCAGTTTATTCTGCTGATTAAGAGAAAATTAAGGTTATTCAAAGGCACGGTGTTTTGAAGCCTGATTAAAAATGTTTTTCTATTTAATATATTATAATTTGTAATGCTGATGAAGTTCAAAAGTTCCAAGATACTCTTCACTTATAAGTCAATTACAAAATTTATCTGATCAACCCTCTTCTGCAAAGATAATCTCAATTTAATTTTTTTTAATTATTTTTGGAGTTCTTCCTATAGAATAGAGGTAATCTGTTTATATATAAGAGCGTGGATGTAACAACAAAGAAAAGCTATTATTTGTTTAGTAAAATTTTGTTGATGCCTCAGTTGTTTCATGTTTAAATATATTTATGTTTCAAGTCAGGAGAAGGAAGAAGAGGTAAAGTTCGTATATGCCGTAGTACCAGATCAAATAGTACTCAATCCTAAGATGGGTATCATGATTTAAAATATTTGTATAAGAGCAAATTCCTTTAATGTTGGTAAAATCATTGAGTCATGGTCTTGTAAATTATGTTTTACAAGAAAGCCTAAGACTGTCTACAACACTACAATTCAAGGAGAGTTCATAACTCCTCAGCTCATATTCTCAGAATAAAATAAGTATACTTTTCTTATTGATTCAAGTATCTATGGGAAAAGGGTGTCACTTCTATGCCTATTTCAAAAAATAAAAATTTAAATCACAAATGGAGGACCATTACCTACTTCTATTAACTTACTGATTGATCCACCCTTCAGTTGTGCTACTGAAAAACTAACATAAAACAAATTTATCTCTTTTAGAGTTAAAATTATAAATGAAAAGATGCCTTCATTAATTAATTTAAATAGTGCTTTTTTTCTTCTAATCCTAGTAATAAAGCTTAATATTTAATAAAATTATTCATTTAGCTATTAAACCTTGGAATAAATATTTATGAATTTATGGACTTTATATTTTAGAAACTGAAACTGTTGAGTTCACTTACTATTTGAATTAATTAATAAGAGTTCTTTATTGAGAACATCGGAAAAGTTCCATTTTATAATCAAATTATTTATTTGTATTCTGTCTCAAGACCTGGATTGATAGAATGCCATCCTATGACTGGTAAAGTTGCTTACAATTTTTCATATAAAAAGATACAAAGTAATTGTAAAGTTCTTCCCAGGTAAACATTTACAAATAGTATTGTTATTAATATTTGCTCATTTCCCAGCACAAAGATTCAAATTTAATTTTCATAAATATTGGCACATACCCAGGTTGTCTCTTATCCTTCCCAAGAACAGACGACGATGATTTCCAGAAAAGATATGAAGATACCAAAATTAAGCAATGAATTTTTTATCATTTTACATTCTCTAAGGGTAATTAAAATAATTACTCAGCTTTGTTCTAGTCCTTTGAAGCCATGAAACAGATGCCACCACTTCCTAAAGCCATTGAGAAGGATAAGTCCTTGCTTAAGGAACCATTCGTTATGGATGTAGAGGCTGAGGTTGATAGAAGACTTCTTTGTGAGAAGATTCTTACTCAAATCGATATGGCATCAGCCAAATAAGCATTAAACTCATACTATTATTTTACGATTATGTTTATTTATTGTTGTGAATATGACAATTCAGCATAATGTAATTGAAATCCTTTAAAAACAAATATAAAAAATAAAAGTATTAAAAAAAACTTGCTTATCATATACTATAGACATAATATATTAATTGAAAATAGTTACTTCTTTATATTATATAGATAAATTATATGAATAAAGAATTTTCTATGATTTTATATTTCTTCATGATGAACTTTATAAATAGAAGAAGTATCAAGTTTCTTAATTTGAAATAAAATTTTTATTAGCTTTATTTTTATGAAAACGCAATTAAATTAGAATTTATTTTATAAAAAATAAAATGTAAGATAATTAATAGGATTCATTGCTGAGCTTAATTTATCATTGAATTTACAAGGTGCTGCTGTGGCTGCCCAAAATAACAGCATGGCTGTGGGTGAAGTACAAAGCTAATCAGCTCAACAGAAGAGAAACGCAAAGACTCCAGTTAACAAGAAAGGTGCAACTGCTACAATATATCTACAGGATTCGGTTTAACAGGAGATGACAAGCAGTCAGTCCATGGAGGAGCTACTCTAGGAATTGGTGGAGTGATGGTAAATCTTGAAAACATTACGATTGCTGCTTATGCATGCGATTTCGGAAATGTTGTCGTTGGATCAACTAAGAAAAAGAGCTTCAGATTTACTAATGTTGGAAAGATCCCAGTTACTTTCAACTTTGACAAGAAAATCCTACAAATAATTAATATACTTTTTACTGCATTAGTATTGAACCTGATAAAGTTCAAAAGGTCATGCCAAACTCATCTGTGTTATTCAATGTTGTTTAAGAAATTATAGAATTTAATGCAAAGTTCGGTAAAGTAAAGAATATAGTTCCAATTGATGTCAAGTACGGTCCATCTTACGCTATTGAATTCGTTGCCAATCTAACTATTCCAGAACTCGCTATGTCAACAGACAATTTAGACTTTGGAAAGGTTTGCGTAAACACAAGAAAGACAATAAAAGTAAGATTTGAAAACTAAAAGGAAGTGCCTTGTGACTAAATTTAATTAATTCCATAAACCAGATATAGCAACAGCTTAATATGTAGTTGCAAAAAATATAAATATACGACATGTTTAAAGATTCTAAGTCGTTCCTTAAGTTGGTACACTATTGCCAGGTTAAAAGTAAACAGTTGATATTATGTTCACACCTAACTCAGACAAGCCATTCTTACAAAAGTTGACATTAATTTTGTAAATTTTAATAATCCTAAGTAATTCGTGCTTAATGTGAAAGTCCAAGGAGTTAATTACTAAGTAGACTTTAATCCTGAAACTTTTATAATTTTAATTATAGATCCAGTTCTACCCTATAATACTAGCGCTATTCAAGTCATCGAAATGAAAAATCCTATGGATCATTATTATTAATTTTTTCAATTTTAAACCATATTAAATTAATTTTTAAAATTTATTATTCTGTGACAACCATTAGATCGTAAGAGTAATTAAAAGCATATTTAGAGATCTTGCTACCTTATCCTTATTTCTAATGAATAATTTATTTTTATAATTTAAAGGAAATAGACATTTCTGGGTACGTTTCACCCCACAGGCGCTTCTAATGACTATGATCTGCAACGGCTCGTAATTGGTAAACTGTATCACGTGGGGTACTGGCTAGAACAAGGGCACATAAATTAATAAACAATTATGAATCAGTGTAGATGGAGCTATCACCGATGTTCAAAAACTAGATAATCTTGTAAATTATTCACTAAATTTGATTTTGTACTAAATTTTAATTTTTAAGGAGTATCTGTTATAATTTTTCAATTAAAGTCCCAAATGGGTTCAAGATAAACATACATAGTATAAATTGTAAAGTTTTTATCTTGTCCAAGACCCACATACACATGGAACTTAATCAAAATTAAAGTATCTCTTCTTGACAGTGATGACTCTTATGATGAAGATGAATTGAACAAGAAATAAGAAAGAGCACAATAAAAGTAAGTTTAATTTATTCGAAATTCATAATTAACCATTTTATTTTAGAGCTATAGCAAATCATATTAAATTAGGTTAAAATTAATTGGTCTATTTTTTCAATAAATTATAAAATTAATTTTTTAATTTACTTGGTGTTAAAGAAAAATCAAGAGACTTAATACGAGTTACATTCAAGAGTGATATTCTAAAAAAGAAAAAGCGTTTATTTTAAAAACAATTAAGCTCTGAAATGCTAACTTTAACGTTCAAGGGTCACGTTGTAGCTCCAACGTTTAAATTCTCTGAAGAAATAATAGATTTTGGGAAAGTTTCATACAAATTCCCAGTGTACAAAACAGTGCACTTGACAAACACATCTGATAATATATTCTTAATATAAAAGTGACATAGTATTTTATCATAATTATGGTGCTAGTTGTTGATCTAGAAGGAGTTGGTCAAGATATGTTGGATCAAAATTTTTAATTTAATAATTTAAATCAACCCTAAATCATCTCAAGTTGTAAACATTACCCTCAAAACTGAGATTCTAATACTAAATACAATTGATTAAAGTAGAGGGATATCATATTGATTTATAATAAATCTGAACTTGATTACAATAATGTTGATAATTTAAATTTATAAATTGTTTATTTAGAGATAAAATTTAAAATTAATTTTTCAGTTGTTTCTCAAGGTCAGGAGAAGGATTTAATTTTTCCCATCATGATTCAGTTCAGAGCAAATAAATTACATAAAAAATGCAAATTTCTCAGAAGCCAAATTATACTTCAAGTATCATATAGATTATTAATTTATGAAAAACTCACTCTAGCTCCAAATAGAGCAGAGCAAGTCCTGATAAAATTCGATCCAGGCATGAAATAAGACAGACTTTCAGATAACATCTCTGGAAAATTGAACATTTCACACATTGGCCATCCCCAAAAAGACGTAGTGATGCTTTAGATAGTAATAATCTTCATAAGTCTGTTTCCCTAACCTTCAAATTCTACCACCAAACATCGACTTATTATAAATAGAAACATTAATTGCAGTCAACTATGAATGGAGTTTCTTAGAAGAAGAAATTACAACTCTCAACGCACTGAAGTAAGAAGAGGAAAAACAAGCGAAGAAAAAGAAGAGCAAGAAAGCTAAAATGCTACCCATTAATGAAGTCTTCGATATTCTTCCAGTGAGTGGTATTTTGATGCCAGAAATTTGAGAATATTGATTATATTATCGCTGTATGCAGTGTTGATGGTGGTCCAGATTATTATTCATAAAGAATGATAGCTAATAAGTTTAGCCAAAGAGGTAAAGTTGCAGCAGGAGAAAGATACAAATGAAAATGAAATTTATCGAAAGATTCAAAGTTAAAGCTATTGGCACATATTTTTAAAATTAAAGCAATTTCTGAGCTAGACATAGTTGAATTTAAATGGTGCAACTGCTTTGAAGAGTTCAGCTGGATTCGTAAATTTTAAAGATATTTATGAAAGAAATATAAATTAACGTTTTATTCAATGTAGTGTATGCCACTAGAAAGAATGCAAAGTTGACATGACATATCTTTTGTATAAATGTTATAATCTAGTTTTATTGTGACTGGTCCTATTACTACAAACCAGATAAATTTTATTGCAAAAGAGGGAGAAAGATTCTTTAAATTATTATGTTTAAAGTTGACCTTCAAATGTAAAGATAATCCAAAGAACTTTATTTATAATAAATATTTCTATAAAAGAGGAAATACTAAAGAGATTAGACTAATTCTAAGTTTAAGTGTAATAATCTCAACAACAAGCAAACACTTAACAGCCCACTATCGAACCTATGTTTTTGCCTCTTAGTATATAAATATACCGTATTCTAGGAACTTAATTCTGGTCTAGCATTAGAAAGTAAGATGAAAAGAAGAGAAAAATCGAAGATCTCAAGAAAAAGATCAAATCAGTTGATAATTCATCACAAATTTTATATTTAACTGCTTTGAATAAGGAAGAATAAGCTAAGGAATAAGAGCAGCTGCCATTAGCCGAAGGTCATGCTGAGAAAAAGCAAAAGCTTTAAGAACAGAAAGTTGAATTTGAGACTCATCTCTAAGAAGAGGAGAGTGAGCAAAATACACCACTATTTTAGATTTATTATGAGGTTTAATATCCACCATAAGTGAAAGAGAAAGATAAACTATTCATTGTATTGGTAGGACCAGAGAAAGTTGGGAAAACTTCAGTCGCTAATTATCTCGCATAAGAACATCAGAGAACAGTAATTAAAATGGATCAGCTCTTTGATTTCTGTTTAAAGAGACAATTGCCAGTTGCAGAGAAAGCATAGGAATTCTTGTTTAACAATAAATAATCTTATAGAGATGAAGAGTGTCAAAGAAAATTGGTAGAGGAAGCTGAACGCAAAAAGAAACAAAAGGGCAAAAAGGTAAAGGACGAAGAGCCAGATGTAAACCCTGCTGATTACAAATATCTAACTAAAGAATTGAAATTATTACTTACTAGTTGAGATGTTGCAAGAAAGAGTAAAGGAAGAAGATTGCAATTTATTATGTCAAAATGAATAACTTTACTATCTTTGATTGTCTAGAATGCTCATACTGGCCAAACTTGAAATTCGGTCTTGAAAGTATTTGTGATCAAATTACTGTGATATTTTGATACTGCAAACATTTAAGTAGTTTTATTCTAACATTTCAGAGATCCTAATGAAGTACATGTTGAATCAGTGCCACATATCGAACCTGTCGTAGACTAGAAGTAAGCTTAAATTATTTTCTGAATTTAACATTTAAAAAGTAGGATTGCTACATACACATCAATTTTTTTTAAAAAATGAGTATAGGTTTTAAAGAAGCCAAGAAATTAGTGCCTGAACCATTATGGCCAGATTAAAAATAATAAATTTGCATTCCTATTCTCAATATGGACTCCTACTGAGAAATATAAATAATATAAGTTGAGGGATAAGAAGATTAACTTCCTCCAATGACAAAAAATTATGAATTTATAAAATTCTCAAAGAATATTGGATCTTTCGATTAAGTCATGCAATTCGAAATAGTTGGCTCATATAAATGTAATAATTCATTATATAAACTTAAATATTTTATTTAAATACTGGTGAAAAGAGTCCATTTATCCTTAATACATAATTTTAAGCAAAGCTGTATAAGGATGAAATCATTTATAGAATAGAATATTTATAAGAATCTTTTAATGGGATACTGAAGGTTATAATATTAAACAAGAAAACAATATCAATATCATAAATAATAAAAATACCTCAGATATCGTGTTGAACATTTTAGAGGGTAAATCTCAAGAGACACACAACTCTATTCCTATAAATGTCAATGTTAATGCAGTATTATGATAAATTACTTAATTTTATAAGGAAATGGAAGAAAGAATTAGAGGTCTTGAGGAGAATAAATTAATTTATTTAGGATCCCAAGAAAAAGCCAGAACCAGCAAATAAATTAAATTCTATAAGAGAATTAAATCACACCTGCTATTGGTTAAATTCCTTTGTAATTACGCATAAAAAGAATCAACTTTAGCCATTGATGTAGCCAATAGATTTAAAATACTGAATTTATCAACCAGATGGTATTCCATTCGAATTGTGTGCGGAGTCTTCAATTCCAGGAATTAAAATAAATTATAATGTTTCTTCTATCAAACACCTAAACCGTCATTTCATCAAGTATATTATCAATATGATTAAAAACTATTTTTAAATGAATAAACAAGCACAAATATGTGACTGTAGGATTCTATCATAAAGCGAGAAATAATTCATTTATTAAAATGGAGATCCATAGAGCAAAACTGGAAAAATGGTGTTTGAACTAAGAGGAGAAGGCACTCTCCCCACACTTTAAGTTGAAAAGCATTTAATATTTTTAAAGTTTCACCTTATTTTGAGTTACTAAGAGAATGTGACATTTGAGGGCTTGCATTAAATAAATTGAAATATTTTTGTATTAGAAATATATTTATAAAATTTTGGTAAAAAAATTTATAAATATTAATGAGTTTTAAAGTATTTGTGATGCAATAACTACTTCAAACAATAAAGATATACAAATTACAATTAACTTATTTTTGGAAAAGGTAAAGAAGAAGTTAAAGCAGGATGATATATAAGAAATAGAATAGAATTTTTAATATAATCTTGGTTGACTTAATTATTGGCAATACTATCAGAGAAATATGTGAAGAAGCCAAGAAATTAATGATAAAAATTAAAATTTTTAGTAATAATTTTTTTAATTTTAATTTTTATATTCCTCCAGGCAGTGCAGCATTTCTATTAGAAATATTTGTGAATCCAAATAAGATCCCTTGCACAGTTAAATATATAAATTTTTTAAACATTTAGCTTGAAAAGAGTCTGTACTATCCATCGTCTAAATCATATATCACATAATTTTAAATGACTGTTTCCACTTCATGGGTAACTTAAACCATACCATCACTCCTATATTAATTCGTAATTTTGATAAATATTTCATTTTATTGTATATCAAGCATTTGACATAAGATTCTGCCCTAAGTCTGCTTCTGTCGAGAAATTCCTACTAACTTTTAACACACTTCATAATCCCTTCGAGCAACATAAAGTCATGATCATTGGTGAAGGTTACTAAGAAGTGTATTAATTATTATTATTGTAATTTTGAACTATAGATTGGTGATTGCATAGTAAATAAAACAAAATCAGCATTATCGATTATATTTAAATCATTTTTATTAGAGTCATAACAAATTAAGGTAGTGTTCAAGTCTACTAAAACAGTTAAGTATGACAAGATTGATACTAGAATTTATTCTATAGTATTCTGCATTGAGCAGAAACCTGATCCAGAAACAGGAGCCAAATATAAAAATGATTTTATGAGGTAAAATTTATTCTATGGGATGACACAATGAAGACAATGAGAATGGTTAGACCATCCGAATACAGAAAGATAATGAAGCAAAGATACTAATGTAGATTATTTAAAGGAAGCAGAGGCTGCTGCATTATTAGCTCAAAAGGGAGCAAAAGGCTAGAAACCTCCTGCTAAGCCAGCGGGAAAAGGCTAAGAAGAAAAAGTTGAGGATTTTAAATGATAAAATTATTATTACTGTATTTATTGAGTAGCTGAGAGACCCATTATTCATTTCAAATTAAAAATTAAGAAAATTGTATAAGATATTAAATTATAATTTAATTTTATCCCGATCAAGCAGTTGTAGATTTTGAGTTATTTTGATAAAATGAGAGACTGTACCTATTGAAGTTAGATACAATACTATAAAAGAGAATAATTTACTTTCCATCCTACTTTGGCTGATCCAGACATCAATTATATTTACTATATTCTTTTATAATCTCTTTAATTAATTTCTATACACTCCAAAGACCATGACTAAGAAGAATGATTGCTACAAAATTAATTTATCAATGAGCCTGATGCTGAAGCTCTCATTCAATTTTAATATAAATACTTGCAAACATGCTTGATGTAGCTGGAGAATCAAAAAATATAGTCCAATAAAAGCTCAACTTCTTAACTTACAGAGTTGGTAACTTTTATACATAAATTAATTTTATAAAAGATCTCTTGCATTCAAATGTGCTCTTGGATAATAGTGTCAATTCAAGTTCACCCATTTCCTTAGGAAAATTACAAACATTTTTCATTTTTATTTTTGCTGCTGACTCATTAAAGGGCATTGAGGTATCTGTAAATGTCAGAATTACATTAGTTTTAAATTTAATTTACAAAGTTAATCTACTGCTCCAATTCCACAGGTAATTAAATTCTATTTTAAAGCAAAAAAAATTATTAATCTTATATTTAATTCCTAATATATTTTGCAACTGTAGCTGCTGTTGCTATATTAAAGAATTTTGCTAATGCCAGCCTGAGTTAGGATTTTCTTAAGAATATATTGATATATTTACCAATATATTATATACCCTTAGAGATAAGCTTCTTGGTATCTTATAGATATATATATTAAATCATATTTAAAAATGAGCACATTCAACAAGGTATATTAATTTAAAAATCGTCAATATTATCTGGAATACCTGGGAAAAAATTATTCTCTAATTTAAGAGTATTTCATTTGTGATATCTAAGTTCTTTGAAATAGGCAAAATGTAGAAATGTTTTTACAATAAAAACTTAGGCTTTCTGTCTCCACCTACAATTACATTGCAAGCCCATTAAATTAACAAGAGGCATCGTTACCTCCTGCAGTTCCGCTTTTCTATATAAATCATTTAATTTTATGTTTATTATACGCTCTTATTTCCATCTGGCTTCTTAGGCTGTTTTCTATCAAGTTTTGTGGTTCTTTACCATTAAATCTTCATTTGCTTTCTACCTCTATTATAGAAATTATATTTTGTGGAACTCCTTAGTGATATTATTATGAGTGTATTCTGTTCCGAAAATAAACCAATTATTAATTATTTAGAGTTGAGATTATTAAATAAATGCATTTGTTGATCCAACACCTTTAGCTTTAAGAGCGACTTCTAAATCAACTCCATTATTTACGATAATGTGAAGAGTATTAATTAAATCAGCTTTTTAATAAATAATAATGTCTATTCGATCTCTTTTTCATCATCAGGCTTATGAATTTAAATTAAAATTATAAATGCCTTTGAATGACCTTCCAGATGCTCTCTTTATTCTTGGTTAACATATTGCAAATAAAAACAGTTTAAGAAAATAAAAAACAAACTTTAAATGAATTTTGATGCATTTTTTTATTTAATGATTTGAAGACTATTTTTAATAATAATCTTAATTTTATAATGGATATTTTATATCAATATAGTTTTAATATGATAATCTATAAATTATAAATTCCCACTTCATAATTTATAATGCAATAAATTTGTCTGTGTACTCAGCTGGAATCTTAGATTCATTTTTAATTACAATTTTCTCAATGTAGTCTTTTAGAACATCAACATTATTGTTTATGTTTAATTCAGATTTATTGACTGAAACTATTGGGCCAATGGAGTTTGCTAATATTGTTACCATAAATGGAATATGATATAAAATATAAGACTACTTTAATATAGAGTGGTATTCTTATGTTGCTTAGAATCATATTATATAAATTATATCTATATTGTTTAGTAGTTAGGGTTGATAATTCCTGACTCTTAATCAGCAGAATATCTAAAAATATTGTGAGATGCAATTCTTTTTGATTGATCATCTTAAGGTATAGGAAATAATAGAAAGTATTTTGCTTTTAAGCTATCGTCATTAATGATTTCTATTTTCTTTGTCTTTGGGTGTCTCAAGAAGCAAGTGTCATAATAAAAATTATAGTGTGATAGGAAATCTGAAGGGACTACTCTTACTTTTGGCACTAAGCATTCATAATATTTTATATTGTACTGCCAACATATCTTGACCTAAATAGTGATTAGATTAACTAGCACCATATCGTATTGTTGAGGGAAACAAGGTATGAATTCGATAGTTATCTGAGCTTCTTTATTCTTTTTGAGCCTTCCTCTAAAAATATGTTAAAAATTTCCATAAATATATTTCTAATTTCTAATTGAAATTAGGAATTTATATTTTAAAAATTTATCATCTTGGAAGAGCATTAGATCTTCATCAACAGCTTTTCTAATTTAAAAAAAATAAAATTAAAGAGTTTATTTATTTTTCTTATCATTACTGGCTTCTCAGCTGTGTGAACTATAATTTCGAAGTCAAGCATGGCTCTGCATCCAAAACACCATAATGAACGAATTTTTCTCTTTCTGTGACAACCAGAATGTTAAATCAATAAAAATTTAAGAGTAATCAATTTTAGCCTCTGGAGAGAACCTGATCACGTAGGAAATCTCCATGCCGGGTGCCACTCTGCTAGACATAATATCAACGTCGCTAGGCTTCTTGATTGATTAGGCAGAGCCATTAGTTGTAAAATTATTTCAAGGCCTTGGGCTTTTTTACATGGTAAAACTTAAAACAGTTTCGAGTCTGGTGGTATTATCTTAACGGATCTTGCTTTAGAAGCATTTTAATCATTATTTCTAATCAAATAGGAAAGAAATTAAATAATTTGAAATATTAAGAAAAAGGAAAATAAATTAAGAGGTTTTTAGGCGCTTCGTTTTCTGTACTTACCTCAACTTCAATATTTGCTCTTTGATCTGATATATTCATTAAATTAAATTTTCAAGGGCTCATCTACATGGACTTATGAATCGTATTGTTAAAATAGATAATCTTAGGCTTAGGAAACTATTCAATTATGCTTTTTCCTGATTCTTAATCTTTAATTAACTGACTTGGAACCTAACCAAAAGGGTCTTAAGACATCCTGAGAAAATAAAGGAGATGCGATGTGTTTTAAGGGGTGTCACGAGACTTACTTTTAATAGGGGGTATATGAAAAATTAAAATTTTGCTATGAAATTAATATCTAAATTTAAACCCCACTTTTTTCATTGCTTAATTCTAAAAGGCTTTTCGCAGTCTTTCTTTGAATTATTTAAGTAATTTAATTAAACAATAATCTATACTCAAACCCTCTTTGGATATTAATTTAATCAATAAAATTTTTAATTTATTTAGTTTTATTTTAAATTGATCAGGCTCTGATGCCTATACTTAGACTTTTCTTTAATCACGATGTTTGCACCTCTGATGAAAGTAGTGGGATCAGGTTTTTAAAAAAAGTGAATATTTTAACTTTATGAACAAACTACCCTTGTGAGTATCATATAATAAATAATTAAACATAAATGCTCGCCACCTTTGATCTCACATTTTACTTTGTTACATCTGATGTCTTGATCTTATAATTTATGGAAATAATTACAATGTGAAACTCCAGATACATGAAGCAACTGCTTAGACTCATTATCTTTATTAGCTATATATGCAATAGGATTGTATCTAACTAGAAAATAATCTTAAGTCTCTCTAGGCTTCAATGTAATCTCTTTATCTGGAATGAATGTAACTTAAAATTGTATAATTTTTTTGAAAAACTCTTCATCACTTGGCAAAAGTTAGAACGTAACTGGCTTTTTGCTTTTGTTTACAAGTGGTATAGTTCTTGTCACATCTCCTTAATAAGATTACTTTTTTATTTTCAATCCAAAATCTACAATAAGTAAGAGAGATTGACATAAATTTATATGATCGGGATCAACTAGTTCAAGTTGCATTGGGATACCTTCTCCAGTGATTGTGACATCAATTGTGTAAAGGTTATTGAATTCGAAGCTTATAGTCTCTTGATATTTCTTAATTTCTCTGGGAGTAAAAATGATTGGAATTTCCAACTTAATTGGAGCTTCTTTTGTTGAGGGTACTAATACTTAACCTGGAGCAAGCTATACATCAAGGTTTTAAAATTGCTATAAATTTGTTAAAGACTTCTCAAATGTTGTCTCTACAGCGATGGCACTATTGTCTAAGTTAATGATCTCCAATACAATTTTCTTTGGCATGGGTTATCTCATTAAATTAAAAGCAAAAGTCATAATGATTAAAGTTTAGTTTCATACCAGGCTTAATCAATTAAATTAAAGCTTGTAGTTCTTCAACTGATGCTCAGTTTAATATATAAAATAATTTTTTTTCCAAACGAAATCAAAGTTGAATTCTCCATTGTTTTTAGGTTTAAAGTATATTAATACCCTACACTATCCTCTCCTTTGACGTTAAGTACTAAAGGTCTAGCCTAACTTATTACAGGAAATCCATATAAACGATATAGGAAATAATAAAAATGTTTAATACAATTATAACTAAAGGTAAATGAAACTTTATGCTATTAAATGCTTTTAATAATAAGAAATTCTGAAAGGAGCTTATAATCAAGTTAAGCATCTTTTTAAAGTATATATAGTATCTTTAACTTTTTATGCTAAAAAGCATTATATTTTGTGTCGAGAAAAAAATAATGACGCCCTAATTTATATGATATTATAATTTAAACCTGCATCTATGATTCCACTTTCACTATTCACGATTTTGAAGTTATATTCCCAATCCTAATTCAACAAAAAAATCAAAGTTGGCTTGAAGTCGATAAGATATAAAAAAAGAAATTACATTTTCAATATAGCTATTAAATTATTAAATGCTTGATAAGACTTAGGAGTGATGTTTATATTAACACATCAAATCTAGCAGTTGCTGCAATAGATAATTTAGATTAACTAAAATAAATAATAAAAATGCCTTGAAAGTTACGTTCACTAATGCTTCAAAAATAAAAAAATTAGGTATTCTTTGATGTCCTCAGTTTGATTTTAAATTTATAAATAAAATATAAAGTAATTTAATTTAATAAATTAACTCCACATTCAAAACCCCAAAACCCTTTCAGTAGATTGATTGAGTTTTTGATTGATAAAAGTAGACTATTAGTGCATACTTTATTAGGGTTTTAATAGGGTCTATGTAGAGGTTTAATGTTTAAATATTAGTAATTTAAGTGAGTATATGCGAGGTTTGGGGTAAGTATATGACAGTGAGTATATAGATTTATTATTTAAGTTGCGATATGGATGTGATGAATATAGTGAATAACTCAAGCCTGTTCTAAATTATACGTCTAAAGCAAGGCTACTCCATAAATCTCCACCAACTGTGAGGTCTCACTGTCTATTAGCATTGAATTTAAAGAGATAGAATCTTAACTCTAAGCCTAAAAGACCTCTAAAATTTTAGCAGCATCATAACGATTATCTAATTAATGATAAGACTCTTAAATACTGGGCTCATTTCTCTCTAGCCTAGAGGACTGTGATGTTTCATCGCCAATTTCCTGAGCTTCACATATATGCTTAATCAATAGCTAACATATATAAAAAGAATGGAATATCTTACAAGACAGTCAATCGCATAAAGAGAGTGATTGACTTTAATCCTCCATTTTATAAGGATAATTTAAATTATATATACAATTAAATGCAGGGCTTAAGAGCATAATATAAAGTTCATACACGCTGATGAAGCTGTATTTACATTCAATACCTTTATATCAAGGTCTTGGTAAAAGAGGTATAGTAATATAGAAGTTTATGACTAAAAGGGGAAGGTTTAAACTCATGCAATTCTTGGAGGAATAAGTGAAGATAGTGGCCTCGAGACTTATGTTATCCACCCTCGTTCTATAAAGACTGAATAATATATTAAATTCTTGCAATAACTCAGAGATAAGTAAGCTGACTAAGAAATTATTCTATTCGTTGATAACTTGTCAGTTCATAAAACTAAAGACTCAAGGAAGGAATATGAAAGACTAAATATAACACCTGTATTTAATGTTCCTTACAGCCCTTAGCTCAATGGAATTGAATTATATTGGGGATTATTGAAAGGTCATTATAAGAAATCGCTGCTCTACCATCTGATGCATGATTTAAAGTAAATACAGTCAATTTTATTAAGAGTGCTGCTAAGAGAGTCAGCGATGAGAAAGCTAAAGTATGGGGAAGATAAGGGAGATTTTGTGTATATAAATAAGTTTTAGATTTAAGCGAATGAATAAGTTCACATATTTAATTTGCCCGTAAAGGGATTTGGCTTCTCTTTCTTTTCTTCTTCTTAGGGCTTGCTTGGCCTATGTTTCTTCTCTTAGTGCCAGCTCCTGCATCTATGTTCATCTCTTCTGGCTTTTATAAATCTTTGAAGAGCCTCTTACTCAATTCATGTTTTAATTGAGACTTTCTCTCTCTGTTCAATTTGCTGCGCTCTTTCATCAAGTATATAGTAGTACCAGGTTTTTCTATGAAGTTAGAAGACTAAGCTTACTTGAGATGAAAGGATGCTTTTGAAGTTCCTACAGCCAGGTATCACTTATTTTAATACCTTGCTTCTCTTTTTTTCAGGAGAGATGCTGTATCGTTTCTTGTGAGCTTCTTAAATAACTTCATTTTGTACTCAGGTTTGAAAGTTGCAAGAACACCAAAGAAGAAGTTTCTCTCTGGCAACTTATTTTGAGAGCTGAAGCTTTGATGGAAGGTAGAGAGCTACGTCTGGATCACTCATAGCATCGTCATATAGGTTTGTCA
>ARYC01002449.1:0-66495 GCA_000711775.1 Oxytricha trifallax
CAGCAAGAGAAGAAACTTAGGAGGAGGGAAGCAAGAAGTAGAAGAAAAGAAAGAGAAGCCAGCTCCCTCTAAAGAATTTTAAATGTGACTCATATATTCATTAACTTAACTACAACACTTATTTATATACATTCACTCTCCCTTCTTTAGCACACTTTTAAGCCAATAAATTATCTACTCTCTTCGCTGAGCTTTTAATAAAGTCTACTGTATCGATAGGTAGGTCATGAATCAAGTGGTAGAGCAGCAGTTTCTTGTAATGGCCTTTTAATATACCCCAATAGAACTCAATTCCATTAAACTATGGACTGTAAGGTACGTTGAACACTGGCGTTATTCTAAGTTGTTCATAACTCTTCCTTGTTTCTTTAGTCTTATGAACAGAGAGATTATCAACAAACAGTATAATCTCTTATTCAGGGTACTTCTCCCTCAGCTGTTCTAAGAACTTAATATACTGATCTGTCTTAATAGAGCGAGGATGAATAAGATAAGTTTCTAAACCAGCATCTTCGCTAATACCTCCAAGAATTGCCATTGTTTATACCTTGACTTTCTAGTCATATACTTCTATGTTGCTATGTCTCTTATACCAAGACTTCTAGATGAAAGTGTTGAATGTAAACACAACCTCATCAGCATGAATAACTTAATATTATTCTAATAGGCTCTCTGCATTTAATTATAAATATAATTTAAGTTGTTGATGTAAAATGGCAGAGTGAAATCATTACTCTCTTGATACGATTAACACCTTTGTAAGAGATACCTTTTCGTTTATAGATGTTGGCTATAGACTAAGTAGAGATCTTCAACTCAGGGAACTGGCGGTGAAACATAGTAGCTCGTTAGTCGAGAGAGAAGTGAGCCCAATACTTCAAAGTTTTTTCATTAATAAGATAGTCAATATGCTTCTATTGAAACTTTGACTTCCTCTAAGCCATAGAATTCAGCTATCATTGCTTAAGTTATACTGCTATAAGGCAGTGGGAGCGAACAGTTGAAGGACTTCGCTTTAAAAGCAGTGCAATTGACTTATAATTAAGTACTGGTTTGACTTACTCACTGTATATATCACATCCAAATCGCAGTTTAAAAACTAAATCTATATACTCCTCATCATAAATAGACCCAAAGCTTGCTATTTTTGTCTCGCATTTAATTAATAACTCCAACCCCTAACGAATTCCCTACAAATCAAAGCACTTATAAACCTCATTAAGGGGTTTTGGGGTTTTGAATATTGGTACTTGCTCGATAGAGAATTAAAATTAGCTGAACTTTACTATTGCCGGTACCCCTGTATCGCATCGTATGAGTGAAATAAATTTAGTTTAATTTGACCATTAAAAACAACTAAACAAATCACCAAAATTAAACTAAATTTATTTCACTCATACGATGCGATACAGGGGTACCGGCAATAGTAAAGTTCAGCTAATTTTAATTCTCTATCGAGCAAGTACCATATTGTCAGGGTTTCCAGAAAGATACCTGCCACTAATTTAATATTTTAATGAATTAATTATAAATTATTTTCCCAAATCAAATGTATTCCTATAATATAGGAGCACATTTGAATTTAAGAAATTAAATTTAAATTAGAGATTTTTTACATTTGAATAGGTGAATGATAATTAACTATGAATTTAAAATAAGTTCTATATTAAATTTAGAAAATGCTTTTACTTGCGTAAAACTTATTTAAAACAGTACATATATAACGCCTTAATCGAAAATTTAAAAGCAGCAAACTATTAATTTATGGCTTTAAATATTATCAATCAATATAAATATAATTCTTAGCAGCTATAAATAGAGACCCATAGATTAAGAAATATAATACTTTAATTTTAACTCAGCCTCTTAATATCCAAATATTACATATAGTTGAGTAGAGTTTAAAAAATCGAAAGAAGAGGGTATAAGCAAACAAATATTTGTCATTTGCTCCAACAACATTGCGGCTCTACATTAAATCTTTTCAAAAGTCATCAGTGGCTTTTATGATTCAACAATATTGTAACATTCTTTTGCAAGACTAACATCTAATGGGATTTTTTGTAAATTAGGAGTTTACTATTTGCCTATTTCAAGACATTCTTAATTTTTAATGAATGAGATGATCATAAAATATGAAACTCATTATATCTAAGGCTTTTATTATTTAAGAAAAGAATGAATAAGTGGTAGAGTTAGAAAGGATTATATAACTGAATCTTTTGGTATCTGGTAAAGACCTCATTAGATTAAGATTGTAAGCCTTCATGGTAACTCCATTAGTTGGAGATCTATAGATGCAATCAAACATCATGACCCCTTAATGAGGTTTAATAGCGCTTTGATTTTTAGGGAATTTATTTTGGGTTGGGATATTTATAGGTTTTAATGTGAAATATTTAGCAAATGTATTTAATTTTATCATTCTAAATGCTCTCTTATAAAAGTGGTTGAGGTTTGAAGTTTAATTTTTTAACCATTACTTTATCTTTTCTATTGATTTGTCTGATCTTGAGTTAGGTTTTATTAATATTGAATTGGCTATTTATAACATTGACTGAGAGACTCTGGTTTTGTCTATAAATTGCTTGATTCTTTGATAAGCATCTTTCTCGCACCTTTCAAAGTAGGAATCGTTTCGGGCGAATAACGCATTATATTATTACTATTGGCTCTTAAGCCCACACATTTCAATAAATTTGCAATTTTTCCAGTCTTTTGAACAACAATAAAATCTCTAAAGGTCATTTTAAAAAGTGGGACTCTGAAAGTAACTTGATCAATATCAAAAGATAACTTACCTATTATTTTAATGTAGCTGCACTCTTAAAATTTGACTTGAGTGAGTACCTGATACTCAATATTAAACTCCATTTGAAATTTATAATTCCTTAATAGATAGTTGAAGGGATACACCTTGTATGGGTGTTGATATTAATTGATAATTTTCCAATCAATGGAGTCTTATGAAATCAAATCGCTATTAAGTGAAGTAACTAAGTCAATCAAAGCAAGAACTGGAATATATTTATAATAAATTTTTTAAACTAACTTTTGTGATTTCACATGATATATAATTGCATAAAAATTCATCACAAATACTGATTCACTAAATTGTTTGAACTCTTCTACTTTCTCTTTAAAAGATTATCTTGCTTTTCTTTTGTTAAACATTTTTAATCATCTTCTTGCTTTCTAATTCTATTTCATTATAGTGACGTTAAAAAGTGCATCTTTAAATTTCTTATAAGACCGTACTTCTTATGCCACTCAAAGCCGTCATACTTTGGATCGATTTTATCATGCTTTAAGTAAACATTGGACTTTGCTCCTCTAAGCTCATTCATAAATGTATATTAGCTTGATTTATGAGCAAAATCTCTCTCACATAGTTCACAAAAATACGATTCAACTTCTTCAATTTTTATTGGAATTTCATTTATACTTACCTCCTCTGCTCTTTCTCCTATTTACTCTGCCATTTATTTTCCTTAATAATTTTTACTAAAATAACACAGATCCCAAGTATTAGCTCTGGTTATGCTGTATGAGTGTTCATTTCACAACTATCACATTTTATTCGTACCAAAAGTAAGTCTCATTGAGTGCTGTTCTATTTCTAAATAAGTTAGCGCATATTTTTAAATTGAAATATTAAAACTGTAACTTAAAATCAGAGCTTATATGAGAGCTTTCAACCCTAAAGTTTCAAGGTTATTTTTAGAGTTTTAGAGAAGTTCCAGCTCTAAATATTAGGGAAGAAGTAACCTTTCTTACGATCTATAATTTAGCTGATTACAGCACGTACCGATTTAGGAGGTCCATCTAATTAAATACGTAGTTCTTTAGAAGATAATTTGTGATTTTGTGATTAAAATTAGGTGTTCCTAAATTAGTAATAACATTTATAAAGCTCTAATTAAGTACTATAATTTTAGGAGTTTTTGGTAGTTAAGAGCATATCAATTTAAATTTAAAACATGTAATTGTTAAAGTAAAAATTGATATTAATCACTCAAATTTAAACCAGTTCTTTAAACGTTTTCTATATATTTCAGAGAAACTGACCTCCATAGGATGTCCATATTCAATAGTGAGTATTATAGAGTTCTTTAATTGTAATCAACTAAGGTATATAAATATAATTTCTAAAATCGGCTATGGGTAAGCATCCTCCCCCCCATAATAAATACATTTAATTTTTTAGTCTGATATAGTTTTTTACCCTAAGTAATATTAGCTGATGAAATGGGGTGTGTAAGCAATAGTTTTGGAGCTATGGCTTCATCAAAGTCCCTTTTTACACATAAAAATCATGACAATTTTGACAAAAATTAATAAATTTTTCACAAAATATAATTTCTCTAAAATTTATGATGATTTTAACAGTTATTCACTAAATAAACATAATATATCTATTTTACTTTAATTTATAAAGCGATTTGAAATTCATTATCACTTTAATTTAAGATTTATATAAATATAGCTAAAGTTCACTTTATTAAATTAAAGGAAAATAGATATATTATGTTTATTTAGTGAATGACTGTTAAAATCATCATAAATTTTAGAGAAATTATATTTTGTGAAAATTGCCTTGATTTTTATGTGTAAAAAGTGACTTTGATGTTGCCAATAGCTCCAAACTATTGCTTGCACACCCCATGTTCATCAGCTACTATTGTTAAGGGTAAAAATCTCTATCAGACTAAAAAATAAAAAGTATATATTATGGGGGGAGGATGCTTCCCCATATTTCTAAAATCTTAAAACAAGATAGAATCGATGAATGATGCAATGAAAAGAGTGCATGGAGGGTTTATAAAGCTACTTGTTATAGCAAGGTAAAAGTTGAAATATCTAATCTTGATAATGTGGTTGGTTTGTTTTTGCCAACTATGGAAGGAACAAAATTTCATTTCTAAGTGAGATGTTATGTGAAAAGAAGAAAGCATTCGCTACCTTAAAGAAACTATATCTTTGGAACATTTGCAGTTATCTAGGTTGATCATTTGAAAGAAATTATTCTAAAATATCATAACGAAGGACAACCTCTCTCTAGAAGTATCTTTATATATCAAGTAAGATTTGAAGCTTAACTCTTTGTAAAATCTAGAACTGATATTTTTATGAAGGAATAGTGCAAACTTCACAAAGAACTAAAGTCATAAACAAATTACTAAGTTAATAGGAAACATATTGAAATATTTAGCTTCCAGAATAAATGAACATAAAAGTTGGATCTGGAAGCAAAATATGAAACTCAGGAGGTGGAATTAATAGGATGAAGTTTGGAAAGTGAAGAAAGGTCATTTGAAAAATTTCGAATTTGATAAATATTTTCATAAATCAGGTGTAAAACTTATTTATAAATATTCACTCTCCCTTTTTTAACATTTTTAAGCCAACTATTGTTACTCTAAAATGAATAAATTGTATCAATTCCCAGCTCATACATCAAGTGATATATGAATAATATCTTGTAATTAAATTTCAATATACCCCATAGAATTCAATTCCATTAAAGAGAGGACTGTTAGATATTTTGAACATATGTTTTATTCTAAGTTGTTCTTAGTTCTTTTTTGTATTTTTTGTGTTCAGAAAGATTATCTACGAGAAGTAAAATTTCTTATTCAGGGTCTTTCTCTCCTAGCTGAGCTAAATGTATAATTTAAAACACTGCTCTGTCTTAATTGAGCGAGGATGAATAACATTAGTTTCTAAACCAGCATCCTCTTTAATATCTCCAATAATTGTCATTGGTTGTACCTTGACTTTCTAGTCATTAACATCAATTACTTTGCCTCTTATACCATGACTTTAGGATAAAGTGTTGAAGGTAAACACAGCCTCAGCAATTAAACTTAATATCATTCTATTAAGCTCTCTGTTTTTAATTATAAATATAAATTAAGTCGTACTTGTAAAATGGCAAAGTGAAATCAATGAGTCATACTCTCCTGATACGATCCACATTTTTGTAAGAGATACCACTTTGTTTATTGATGTTAGCTATAAACAAATAAAAGATTTTCAACTCAGGTAACTAACTGCCTATAGCATAAAGTAGATCATTGTCGAGAGAGAAATAAGCCCATACTTAAAAGTTTTTTTATTGATATAATAGTGTTTTTATAAGAACTTTTACTTCCCTTTAGTCTTAGAATTTAGGAATTATTGATTTAAATAGCCAGCTAGCAAGCAGTCAATATATTTAGTTACAGTTAAAAAGTCCATCGCCTTTTCCTGCATGTTTGAGTGTTTTATTAGTATATGTTATTCATTTTAATTAAAATAGTATATTTTACTAAATTTTGAAATTTAGTTTAAACATAGTTTAATTAAGAATTCAAACATAAATAAAATATAGTTAAATTTAGGCAGAATTAGTGAATCTTAAAAAGAATTCTTAATACTCTAAGAACATTATTCTATATATATATATATATATATATATATATATATATATATATATATATATATATATATATATATATATTATATATAAATAAATTAGTAGATGATCAATTTTTTAAATATGAACAATTAGGGAGCTTAGCAATTTTCTTTTTTAAACTTATATTTTTAAGTATAATTGTCAATTTAACTATCTTTGACTCTTAAATAATGTTTCATAACTTTTGTGTGTAATTATATAAAGTTTGATTACACATGTAAATTAAATTAAAATATTAAATCTATCTTAAAATAGCTTTTAAATCAACAGTAGTGTAACTAAATTTTATAAAAATTATTGAATATTTAGAGTGATAGCGAACAGTTAATGGACTACGCTTTAAGAGCAGTGCAGTTGACTTTTAATTAAGTACTGTTGACTATAGCCTGCTCTTATTCATTTTTCTCTTGATTCCTTGCTTCTTACTTAGAGTCTGATTCTGATATCTTCTGCTCTTTCATGTGTGGAGATTGGACAAATTTGTGTTTTCTTGCTCCTCCTATTGGGTTTGTTTCCAGCTCCATTCCGTATTCTCGCTGCATGAGTAGGTAGTTTTCAATTACATTTCTTTCCTCAATTATCTACCTAAAATTTTTCATCTTGTTCCTCCTAGAGTAGCTTGATTTTAAATATTTTTTAATTATTATTGATTAGCTCAATCTGTCTCCCTATCCCTCTCTTCAGAAGCAGCGCATCCCATACGTCTACATATGATACTATGTCCGTGTTCTCGTTCCATTCTCTTCAGTATGCAATAGGGCCTCGCTTCTTTTCTCCCTAATTATCTCCATCTTCTATTCCTCAACTGTGTTCCCTGATTTTACAATTTCTAGTTTCATGAGACCTGCCTCCAAGTTGTACAACAAGAAGTACTTCTACAGTTCACCCAGTCCTTAGAGAAAATCTGGAAGATGGGTTCTCCCTCAAGTTCTAATACTAGGTGGTTTGTTATTTGAATTTCCATCACATCGCAATCTTCTGGATCTGACACTTAGTTAGTTTCATTTCTTATGACAATCAAGACCCCAAAACCCCTGAAGTTGTTTGATTGAGTTTTTTATTGATGAAAGTAGACTATTAACGCATGATTTATTAGGGTTTTAATAGGGTTTATGTAAGGGTTTAGGGTTATAATGTAATTTAAATTAGTGTATAATGCAGGTGTTTTATTTATATTATTCACTCAAGCAGTAAATTGTCTTCATGAGGCAGCTTTTTAAACTTCATTTCTCCTATCCAACTTACAACTTAGTCTATTGTGTGGTCAGCTCTGTAATTTGGCTTAATAATTATCTACTGAGCCATATCTTTCATTCTACCTTTTGTCTTATTCTAGTCTAGATATTGCTGTATTCTCTGTTTTGAATTTTTCTCTCTTTTTCAGCTATTGTATTCATTTCTAGTCATATCACATTCAAAAATTATTGCTTCTAGATCCCATATATCCCACTTACTATCACCATCTCTCCAGTCCTCTTTTTTCTGGAAAGTATCCAGGAGTACCATACACGTTGCCAAGTCCTGAATCTTCAACTCTCTATGATCTATTGAAATCTGTTATTACTACTCTGAGACGTGAAAAGTCAAGCATTATATTCTCAAGCTTAAAATCTCTATGAACATATCCAAGTGTGTGCATTCTCAATGCCTTTGCAGACATTTGTTAGAATAAGAGGTAGTTACTTTGGACACCTTTAGTCTTGAATATAGTCTCTTAATGTCATTTAGTTTAAAGAGGCGAAAAGCTACATGATTTTAGGCAAGGAGAATTGCTTCAAGTTTAATTATAAATCTGCTCTGTCTATTCCTTGCTTTAGTAAAAGCTTGATACTCATTAATAAACTCCATTTGATACTTGTCATCGTATTTAAAGTAATTGAATAGATAAATCTTGTAAGCAAACTGCTTATCAGTTATGACTTTTTTCTCAAAAATATCCTCAAGAATAAGACAACTTTCTTTACACTAAGTTAGGCCAATTATATTCAATATAGGAAGCTTGAGTGCATGCATCTTGAGAGTAATTTTTACTATCTCAGAGGCAGGGAGGTTTTTTACAGCTTTAATGAGTTTATTTTCTTTCTTCACTCTTTGCTCCAGTGATTCTAAAGGGTCTCTTGTCTTTCTTTTTTAAAGAAATACTTCACCAGTCTCAGGATCTATGACCTCAAATTTCTTACCATGGTTGTTTTCGAGGTGAACTTTTTTATCTCTTGAATAATTGTATTACTTATTACAGTAAGGGAAGAAATATTTTCCATCTTTCTTATAATGTCTAAAATAGAGCTTGGGTTTGTTAGAATGCTGCTCTAAAATATGACGTTTGAGAGCAGATTTAAAAGTAAAGTTCTTCTCACACTCTTCACATAAATATATTGCTTTTATTTCTTTTTTCTCTACCTCCTCTTAAACCATTTTCATTGGAACTTCGCATTAAATTTCTTTGCTCTGCATTTCGTTTTAACAACTGAATTTATATTCAAAGTCTGATTCCTAAAGTTTAAAAATTTCAGGTTCGTACTTGGTAGAGGCATCGCAAGTCTCAATTTTCTTTTGATTCATGAAAGAAAGATTTTGCTGGATAATGCCAATCAATGCCGCTTTTCTAAGTAAGTTACCGTTCATTATATAAATACTATTAGTAATTATATAAGCTGAATAAATTTTACCTTTATACTAGAGTATAAACACATCCTCAAAGATTTAGAGAGGTTTGATAAGAACATAGTGTGTTACATTAGTTTCAATTTTCATAAATTTTGAGATAATTTATATAATAATTCATCAATTTTATAAATTAAAATGAACCTAAATGTGTTTTGTTATGTTAGGTGGTCCTCATAAATTTGTTCTCGCAAAATTAGGAGGGGAAGTTTAACAATTTAATCTGTTTAATGTACCACTTATTACGCTTTTGAGCTTTAATATTACCACCTAATTAAGTTTTAAATAAATCAGGAGCACCACCTAATTAAATAAATTATTATTAGGAAAAATTTAATTGAGAAAGTTTGATAAAATGGAAATCAATCTATGAAACTTGGAGCAAGTTTTTAAAGTTTTCTCCGCATACCTTTTCAAGGCTGACCTCCATGTAGGTCCTCCCTATTTAGTGGTAAGATTTTAATAAACTTAAAATGGATAACTATAATATTTTATTTCATTTACATTTCTGAAAGTGGATGTAAGATTGAGTCTATGAAAGATGCAATGAAGAGAATACAATCTCAAGAATTGATAGGAAAATTTCGAAGTAAGGAGGACCTCTATAGATATATGGTATAGCAAGGTAAGCTTTTATAAATATTTATATATTAACCACAGTTGGATTGTTCTTGCCTACTCAGGTAGGAACAAAAATATCATCCTTAAATGCCTTACTAAGTGAAGAGTAAAAAGCCTTTAAGACCAATGAAATAAAGATGATTGAGATACCTAACTACCCTGAATTCTCAGTGACAAATCTCTATGATGATGCTTTGAGTGATCCAGATGTTGCTCTCTACCTTCCATAAAAGTTACAACTCTCAAATAAGTTACCAGATAAACTTCTTCTTTGGAGTTCTTGGAACTCTTAAACCAGAGCACTTAAGTGAAGTAATTTAAGAAGCTCATAAGAAAAGCTACAGCATCTCTCCTGAAGAAAAAAAAAGCAAGGAATCAAAATCAGTGACTAGTGGCTTTAGGAACTGCAGAAGCATCAATTCATCTCAAGTAAGCATAGACTTCATATTTATTTTCTTTGCGCATATCCTGATTCTTCAGTTGTAGTAATCTAAGGCTTTATGCATGAGTTGATTACAATAATGTCGCAAATTTTGAATCATTCACTCCCCATCTATATATATATATATATATACACTTAAAAGAAGTTGGAAAAGAAAAGCCTTTTTTGAGTCATATGCTGTAAAATGAATAATTTTTTCTGGCTTTATTATTGCCAACAATTCCATTGTTTTACTTCTTACAGCTCCATTTGAAATTCTTAAATCTAAATGCACATAACTATAATTTCCAGTTTTTTTAATTTATTTTAATATTATTTAAAAACTACTATAATATAATAAATTTGGGGTTAAAATGAGCGTTATTCAAAATTAATGTAATGAAATTTAAATTTTAAATAAAATAATAAATAAATATGTAAAATATAAAAATACATAGAATTTATCATATTTTTGTTTCAAGTTTTTTTATTTATAAATTTTTCCAATTTGTTTCGAATAATTATTATTTTATTA
Organism: Oxytricha trifallax; assembly: GCA_000711775.1. NCBI lineage: Eukaryota > Ciliophora > Spirotrichea > Sporadotrichida > Oxytrichidae > Oxytricha > Oxytricha trifallax. Next base: position 10,702 of record ARYC01002449.1, read on the forward strand.
TTAATGTAATTTATTATTTATTCAAGTCATGCATTCAAACCTTAAATCCCCTTAATAAGGTTTATAAATGCTTTGATTTTTAGGGAATTTGTTAGGTGTTAAGATATTTAATAGGTTTTAATTTGAGATTTATAGTAAATGTGTTTAATTTTATCATTCGAAATGCACTTTGGATTACGTGTTGGATGTCTAAAATATATCTTACTTAACCAAATCCTTTTTTGTTAGTCTGAGTTTAATTTTATTATTCAAAATATCTTAAATATAACAATTAGTATAAAGAAGAATTCAAATATTATAAAATTAGTCAAACATTTTAAATTAAAACTTAGCGAGCAAACTATTCATTGGCTTTAATTCCAATTAAATTTTTTAATACCTAAAAAATTTAAGGTAAGTGATTATAGAAATTTTGAATCTTGGATATATTCCTATTAAATAATAAAATGTTGGAAGTTGACTTCTTCTAGAAGTTGAAGTCACCTCTGAAACTCTGTATAGATTTTACATAATTCATTAAGGAATTTACTTTTTTAGTTGGAAGCAAAACTGATGATTGATAGTGAACTGTGTTAATTTGTTAAGGTATGGCACGGATTATCCAGTAAAAAAAGCAAAGAATTTTCCACGTTGGAAGAGATGATTAAAATTTGAAGATGCCGTTTTATTAATAAAATGTACTGTAGAGACCTCTAGAATGACAGATGAGCAGCAAAGCTAATATCTACGGGATTCCACTCTGAAAATTGGAAGATTTACACTCACAAGGTGATTATTTTTAAGAAATTTTTCATGAATCTTATTAAAAATGAGGAGGTACAGCATCTCTCTAGAAGACAAGAGCAAAAAATGCATCATGAAAAGTGAGAGCTTGCTATCAGATCTGCAGAAGCACCCTTATTTATCAAGTAAAATTGTAGCTCAACTCTAAAAAAAAATCTGGTATTGGCAGCTTGATGAAGGAACTGGGTAAACTTTACAGAGAGCGAAAGTTGCAGTCAAAAAGTATGAAGTTAGTTAAAGACTTTATTCATGTATTAAAGATACAGATTAAATGAACATAGGTGCAGGAGCTGGCAACAATAGAAGAAATCTAGGAGGGGAAGTAACTTGAAGGAAAAAAGAAAGAGATGACAACACAAGTGATAGATCTTTAAATATGACTTAAAATATCATTAACTAAACATTAAAACTTATTTATATACATTCACTCTCACTTCCTTAGCACAATTTTTAAACCAACTAATTATCAACTCATTTCGCTGAACTTTAATAAAGTCTACTATATCAATATATAGGTCATACAATCAAGTGGTATAGCAGTAGTTTTTGTCATAATTTTATAATATACCCCAGTAAAATTGAATTCTATTTAACAAAGGACTGTAAGAAATGTTGGACGCTGGTGTTATTTTATATTGTTCATAGTTCTTCTTAGTCCTTTATTTTGTGTACAGAAAATTATTAACTGGAAGTATGAAATCTTATTTAGGGTTCTTATCTCTTAGCAGAGCGAACAACTTAATGTACTGCTCTATCTTAAAAGAGAGAGGATATTAAAATTTGTTTCCATACCAGCATCCTCGCTAATACCTCTAAGAATTTTCATTGTTTATGCTTGACTTTTTAATCATATAAATCTATATTACTTTGTATCATATACCAAGTCTTCAAGATGAAAGTAGTGGAGGTAAAAAAAAAATTGTAGCATGTGTAAACTTATAATTATTCTTTTAAGCCTTCTGCATTTAAAAACATATGTATTTATTATTGTAAAATGGCAGAGCGAAATCAATCACATCCTGATAAATTCACAGCTTTGTAATATATCCATTTCTTTATAGATTTGACTATTAACTAAGAATAAATCTTCAACTCAGGGAACTGGCGGTGAATTATAATAGCTAGTTAGTCAAGTGAGAAGTGAGTCTAATACTTTGAAGATTCTTCATTGATAAGATAGTGAATAAGCTCTTATAAAACTTTTACCACCTCTTAGGCTTAGAATTTAGCAGTTACTGCTTTAATTAGATAGCTAGCAAGCAATAAATGCATGCGAACAGTTGACGGACTTCGCTATAAGAGTAGTGAAATAGACTATAATTAAGGAGTGATTGCCTTATTCACTTTACACATCCATAACCCACTTTAAATACTGTATCAATATACTCTTCATCATAAATTACCCTAAAAGCTTGCAATATTTGAATCCCATTTAATTAATAACTCCATCCATTAACGAATTCCCTACAAATTAAGACACTTATGCACATCATTTATGGGTTTCGGGGTTATGATTGTGTTATTAATTACATTTAAATTAAATAAAAATTTGGTATTTATTATTTATTTTATTATCTTAGCATTTACCTTATTATAATTCTATGAAAAGAATTTAGTAACCTTATAAAACTTAAAAAATTTTTAAATTATATAAATTATTATATTTTTTTACTATTGATATAAAAAAACTTTAACAATTTATATTATTTTATCTAACTATTTAATTTTAGTTTAATAGTAATCATAATAACACAGTAGTTGTCATAAAGAATGAATTATTTGTAAATTCCATTAGTTTTTGGAATTTAATTTATTTATTACTAATTAATGATTAATTAATTAATTAGAATTTTAGGGAGGTACCTGTCTCACCACCACACTTCTTATATAGAAAATTATTATTTAAAAAAGTCAGAATTGTGGTCAAATTTGGGTCGACTTCTACAAATAAGGTTATAATAATAATGTTAAGAAACTCTTAACATGATTAAATGTACAAATAAATGTAGTTTTAGCATAGAAATTCAATATATTTTACATGGATTATGACACGAAAGGAATAATCATTTTTGCTTTAAATAATTAAAAGTAATTTCGTTTTCAATTTACTGACTCAATTTGCTCTATATTAAAATTTAAATTTGACTAAATAATTTTAAAATATCAAGTGCTTAATTGTATTGATATGACTAATTATAATTATAATATAGAGCAAATTGAGTCAGTAAATTGAAAACGAAATTACTTTTAATTATTTAAAGCAAAAATGATTATTCCTTTCGTGTCATAATCCATGTAAAATATATTGAATTTCTATGCTAAAACTACATTTATTTGTACATTTAATCATGTTAAGAGTTTCTTAACATTATTATTATAACCTTATTTGTAGAAGTCGACCCAAATTTGACCACAATTCTGACTTTTTTAAATAATAATTTTCTATATAAGAAGTGTGGTGGTGAGACAGGTACCCCCAACTTTAGTTTATAACATTATTTAATTGAAGCTAATTTTAGCAAAAGATGTGAATATAATACATTAAGTAATTGCTTTTTTAATAATGTTTAAAAAAAATTCGCCCAGCTTATTTGTATATTTATAACTATAACATGCTTAATTTGTAACTATTATTATGAATATTACAAAATTGATTATACAGATACAATACTTAAATTTATTTTTAATTACTGAGAACTCTTAACAACAAGCTTCGTGTTAGATGAGACTCTAAGTAATATAAACCAAAATTTTTAGGATGTAGACAAACTTTTTTATTAAAATTATTTCCAAAAGTTAGTATAAACTTATGAATAATTAAATTAGATTTGATTTTTTTATATGTTGTGAAATGTTTAATTGTAGTTTTCCATACTATATAGATTTGTCTTAAATAATTCTAAAAATTTCGGGGGACTGATGTCAACAGCGTCAACTCACAAATAATGACTTAAGAGCTCACATCAGCTGCAAAAAGACTCAAAAATATAAAAAAACAATAATTGAAAATTTTTATTTTCCTTGCGTTATATAAGGGAATTTGTGTAAATTTTATCAAACAGAGTCTTAGGGGTGTAGCTTTTTTTCTCAAATAATGCGACAAAGAAAGTCGGGGATCCAGGGAGGTTACATATTTCTGATCATGGTTTGGAGACTCCCATTCCAAAAAGTTTTTTCTTAGAGAAATGAATAAAAATTATTAGTCGTTGATATAAAATAAATAATTAAACAATAGAGTATATGGAAATATTTTAAAAACAACTGGCTAATGATCTTCTAAAAGAAAGCTGGTATGGATATGTTGACAAGATTCAAGTAATAATTGTATAATAACTTTAAATCAAAATTAATAACAAAAGTATAATTTGATTTCGGAATAGGAATAAAATTATATCATATACCAAATTTATTTCCCGTTGTTATAATGCAAAATATAATATGAAAAAGAATTCTTAAATCTATGTTTTTGTTGTAACAAATTCTTTTCCCAATTATTAAATTGATAAGTTAATACACTTGGGATTTTATTATAAATCGGTAAGCTTATTAGGGTATTGAATCCAGTCTAAATATCTTTTATATGTTAATTTAAATTAATTAAAACCTAATAATAATTTTCAAATAATTTTTATGTGAAAGCTCAGGCATTTGATAAACGCTAATAACGAAATTAAAAAATATAGATGCTTAATTTTCAATATAAAACCTAGTTAAATATAAACCATAAAATACAATAATCTTATAATTAATTTAATTGTAAATAAAAAACCAGCGAGTTCATTTAATAGCGAAAATATGGAATAAAGAATATTTTTTTTATAATCTTCATATAAAAATTTTTTTTATCGTAATGAATCTTAATTCTATGCTCAATAATAATTTTTATAGAAAATTAAGAAAATAATTTTAATAACATGTATATCTATTTTCTTTAATTAATCCCAAATATAAATTTCTTTAATTTTTTAATATAAATAATGTAGTTTATTTAAAAATTACTTTTCTTTAATCTTTCTCTCCCTTAATATTTGTCAAGCTCTTGTCCTCTCATTAAATAGTAGGGAAGCTCTTAGGATTTATCTTTACCAATTTATTCGAAGATTATATCTTCTTATTAATCTTTACCGATCGATTGAGAATGATATTTTTGTTCTTTTATCATTGATAAGAATTTTATTTTTAGTTAAATTTAGGTATGATAAAATTTAAAACTTAAATTGATAAGAATTAAGAGTTCAACTTATAACAAAAATATATATTTATTTTGAGGAAATTTTTAAATGGTATATTAATGTTGATTTCCTTTAAAAAACTCTAATTCACATTTTAAATTAAGTAACTTAATTTCAAATAAAAAGCTTTAAATTATATTCTTCTCGTCAATTGCCATATCGTCGCCTCCTCTTTCTAGATGAAGCCTGTATTCAACGTCATTTCCAGATTTTAATAATTTTATAAATAATAGATTGATCAAATTTACTTCATTTTTATGAAAAAAGTGCTTTCCTAATTCAAATATATTTTATTATTAATTAAAGATTCCAATTTTTCATTTTCTTTAGACTATTTTAAATCTTAATTCTCCAAATTTTTTGCAATCACTCTATTTTATTCTTTCTTTACTTTTTGTCTCAATACGAAAAGTTTATTGTCAAATAGATAGTAGAAATTTAAAACTAAAATTGCTTTAATAGCATTATTTAATGTCATATAAATATAATTGATAATTGAAATTTATATTAAATTTGAAATTATATATTTAAAAATGGTGATAATTAACTTTGTTCGAACTTTGATAAATTTTACTTGACAGTCGAAAATTAAAAATCAGTTAAATTTTTTAAAAATGACAGGATATGAGAGTTATAAATCGAGTTTTTTTTCTTCACCTAATAAATCTCCGAATATGAATCTCAATTCTTTATTTACAGAGTTGTGATAAACTAGTTCCATTCAATAGTAAGGTGAGCTGATTATTATTTCTCTACTTATCAAGTACCATTTATCAAGGTTTCAACAAAGTTATCTGTCACTATTTTAAATTATATATATTCTAATATAAATTAAATTTCCAAATCAATTTTATATTAATAATAATTATTTTCTTAAATCATAATTTATAATAAATTTAAAATATTATATATTTTATCTTACATTTCTAAAATATACTTATCAATAAATATTTACTTTTGTAAACCTTTTCCTTTTTTCTCAATAACTTAGGAGTTACATTTATTTAAATCGATAAAATATTTTCGATTTGGGGGAAATTGCAAAAAAGATTTGAAATAAAATATTTTATTTTTATTTTAGATTATTGCTTAGTTACAAAATGTTACCAAATTCACAAAATTTTTCCTGTGGTTATTGATATTTTAAACTTTTTAATCTTAGCGTTCAATTAATTAGCTCTGTTTGATTATCTACGGACCATTTTGGTCTTCGAAAAAGCATTCTAATGTTAATTGTTATAAATAATTATTGTAATGAAATTCGATGCTGCATTAGATATGGAGAAAATTACATTTCAGTGAACTTAATGATTCTCAAATATAATCGAAAAAATTACGATATATTTTAGTTCTAGATACGTATTTCAGCATCAGCCTAATAAATAGTTTTTTTATATTTTAAGTGGGCAAAAATTTAAGCACACTAAATTGTAAAAAAAAAGTCACTGTTTATCAAATGCAAATTTCTTTTCAATTAAATTTTTCTCAAAAATAAAACAAAATTAATTTCAAATATTCATGTCTAAAAAGTTGTTCTTAATAACAAGAAATACAATAATAAAATAAATAACTTTCAGTTTATAAGAAAGATAATAATGATCATTGTCAGAAAAACAAAATGCTAAATATGTTTTATTTCTGTAAAGCTTTAAATATAATTAATAAATATGTTTTGACCAAGTAAAATCATATTGACAATTTTAAATTGGTTTTACAATATCCAATAGTAAACGATCTTATTAAAAATTCATTATTTTTCTATTTTCCAGACAAAACTGAAATATTTGACTTATTAGTCAATAATTAAAATTTTGTAATTTTAGGATGTGTGTGAATATCTTCTATAAAGCACACATTTAACTTCAATAAATTGTATATAATATTTGAGGTATTATTAATGATAAAAAAACCTCACTATTCATATCATTTATTGCTTTGGTTGACCAAATTTCTACAAAAAATATTCATGTAAGAAAAATTATTAATTTAAAATGAAAATTTAATTTTTTATAATTTTTTGAAATAATGACATAAAATATTAAATAAATTAAATTTTAATCTACTTTTTTATTGTCATCAAAACAATAACATTTTATAAATATTCATTTTGAATTGTTTCTAAATGAATAATAATAATGTTTACTAAATATTACTTTTTATTTTTTAAAAAAATATACATTAGAACTTCTTAAATCCATCTTCAGAAAAATAAGTATTTGCAGATTACATTTCTTCGAAAAATTTTGAATGTAAAAGGTCTTCATTCTGTTATTATCGAATTTTAAAAATAAACTTTTTAATTTAATGAAATTATTTAAATTTAATTATATTAAATAGTACTCGTAAATCTAGTGGGATTTTTTATATTTTTCTTTTTAAAAATTTATGAATTATATATTCTTAAAGGTTTAAAATACATTTTATACAATTAATCCCTTAAACCTTTTCTAAATATTTCTTGCTTAAAGATATATGATCTAAATCATTGTATCTTAATAATTTATAAATATAATTTAAAGCTTTAGTTAAAATTATATTTATTACAAATCACCAATCTTAAATTGATAAACTAAAAGTGAATATTTTTGAATTATAGATTGGAATATGATTTAATCCTAAATTAAGAATTAAATTTTCTGATTCAATACCCCAAAACCACTCAAAGTGACTAATAAGTTTTTGATTTGTAGGGAATTTTTTAGGGGTTGGGGTTATTAATAGGCTTGAATGAAAAATATTAAATAAATGTATTTAATTTAATCACTTAGAATAAACTTTTGGATAATGTGGGAGAAGTCTGAAGTTTTTCTAACTTAACCGCAACTCTATCTAACCTGTAGAAATGCCTGATCTTTATTTTGGTATTATTATTATTGATTTGCCAATTGTTTCATTAATCAAGACATTCTTTGTTGTGTTAATAAATTGCTTTACCCTATTTTTTAAATTCTTTTCGAACCCTGTAGAGTAGTAATCATTGCAATGCATATTCGCACTTTGTTATTATTTTGCTAATGCCCAAAAAACCTAATATAAGTCTCCATTCTCGAGTCTGTTTTTTCTGGATAATAGCCTGGAGTTCCCATAACATTTCCAAGTCTAATTATTTCCCTTCATAATACTCTGTTGAAATAAATTATTGTCTCTAACATGTGAAAATTTCACTATTATATTCAAAACCCCAAAACCCTTTCAGTAGTTTGATTGAGTTTTTAATTGATAAAAGTAGACTATTAGTGCATATTTTATTAGGGTTTATGTAGTGGTTTAATGCTTAAATAGTGGTAATTTAAGTGAGTATAACAAGAGAGTTTTTTAAGATATTTCACGCAAACATAAGCTTAGAGTCGTGTGGCAGATCTCTGAATTTTATCTTTCAAAGTTAATTTTTTATCGTTTCTATTGTTTGTTAATTCTCTTAGCTTGGCTTGATAATAGTAGAGTATGAAGCTCTCTGAGACCTCGATTTATTTTATTTTTTTAGAGATATTGTTTGATTCTCTGCTTAGATTTTCTCTCACCCCTGCAACTAAAGTAATCGTTTCTTGGCATGTCGCTCTCTATTATTATTACTGCTAGAGCCCAGATATCTCATTAAGTGTCTCCATCTCTCCAATCCTCTCTCTTGGAAATATCCAGGAGTGCCGTATACATTTCCTAATGCAGATGCTTGCACTCTTTGAGCTCTATTTAATTCATTAATATAAACTCTAAGAGGCTGAAAGTTCATCATGATGTTTTCTGGCTTTAAGTCTCTATGAACATAACCTAGCTTTTGAAGCTCTTCAATCCCCTCAACTATCTGCTATACTATCTAGCTAATTTATCTCTGACATCTATTGTTTCTCTGTAAGTCATTTCTAGTAAAGGAAGCCTGAAGACTACATGATCTTTACCAAGTAAAATAGCATCAAGCTAGATGATATGCCAGCACTCATTGAACTTTGCTTTTTAAAGAGCATAATACTCATTAGCAAATTCCATTTAGAACTTGTCATCAGCAAGGAAGTAATTGAAAGGATATATCTTGTAAGCATATTAGTCATAAGTAATGACTCTCTTCTCTATTTTATCTTCAAGAGTGAGGTAGCTTTCTTGGCAAGAATCTAAGTCAATGATTTTTAATATAGGAATCTTATTGCCTCTATTTTACCCATGATTTTATTGATCTCAAAGACTTGAAAGTTCTTGACTGCTTTCTTCATTTTTACTTACTTCTAGACTTCAACTCTCATAGACTCCACTAGGTTTCTTGATCTTCTTTTTTATAGGAATCTTTTTCCAGTAGATTCATGAATAAAGACAAAAATTTGATTGTGCTTTTTCTTTAAGTGCACTTTGAGGGCTCTAGTATGAGAATATGGCTTCTCACAGAACTCACAGACATACTTCCCATCTTTCTTTTAATGCTTGAGATATAACCTTGGCATATCGTTGTGTATATCTCTCAAGTGTCTCTTATAAGTTGACTTGTAAGGGAAAACTTTATTGCATTCTTTGCATTAATAGTCTACTTTGGCTGGTATTTATTAATGCTCTATGGCGGGTTGTTTAACCTCCTCCTCAATTTGCACAGCTTCAATGATAACCTCCTCCTTAACTTATTTTTAAATCTCAAAGCTAGACTGGTCAAAGTTGTCATAAGTAGACACCCACTGAGTACAAGCGTCTCTGGTCTCTACTTTTCTTGGTTGCTGGAAAGATAATTTTTATTGACTTTACCCAAGTAAAATGCCGCTCTTCTCAATAGGTTAGCGCTCATATTAGTTTTCTGATATATTTTAATATAATAATGATAAAATACCTTGATAAAATATAAAAGTCGAGTATGAGACACTCTGGTAGATTCTCGGCTGAGAGGTAAGAAAATTAAATAACCATAGTAGACTGTAAGTTGATATTTTTTAATGTGAATTTTATACGTTTTAGTAAATTAAAATACTCCTAATGAAGTTTTGTTTCTCTAGGAGGTCCTCCAAATCAAGTTTGAACTTAATTTGGAGGACCTCCTAAAATAATTAAACATTATTAGGAGCAATTTAATGGAGAAAGTTTGATAAAAATGGAAATCAATCTGTGAAACTTGGAGCAAGTTTTTCAATGCTTCTCCTCATATCATTTCAAGGTTGACCTCCAGTAGGTCTTCCCTATTTAATAGTAAGATTTTAATAAATTTAGAATGGATATCCATAATTTTAAATTTCATTAACATTTCAAGAAAGAGGAAGGAAGATGGAGTCTATGAATGATGCAATGAAGAGAATTTAATCTCAAGATTAATAGCAAAATTTTTTGAAGTAAAGAGGACCTTTATAGATATTTGGTATAGCAAGGTAAGTTCTTAACTAATACTAATAAGTTAACCATAGTTGGATTGTTCTTGCCAACTCAGGAAGGAACAAAAATATCATTCTTAAAAGCCTAACAAAGTGAAGAGAAAAAAGCTTTTAAGACCAATCCCTCTTTCTCCTGCCGACTAAATTTTTTTCTTCCAGCTAAAGTAAACGTGCCACCACTAAGTCTTTCAAAATTACTGATTTATGATTCAAAGATTCTATCTATACTTTAGGATATTTAATATGGTTTTGGAAGGTTGTTCTTAAATCACGTTTTGAATAGGTTTTATCCACAAAAACCAAATTAGATTAGACTTTTAGGCACCCCAATATTCTTGATAGACTTTGGCCTAGTTCTATATAGATTTTTTGCTTCCTGATTTCATGACTAATCACAAGGAATAGATTCTAGAGTAGAGAGAGTTACTAAGAAAAATTTTATCTGGCATCTGAACGAAGGAATGAAGTAAAGATGATAGAGATACCTAACTACCCTGAAATCTCTGAAACAAATCTCTATGATGATGCTATGAGTGATCCAGATGTTGCTCTCTACCTTCCATCAAAGCTGCAACTCTCTAATAAGTTGCCAGAGAGAAACTTCTTCTTCGGTGTTCTTACAACTCTTAGACCTGAGTACTTAAATGAAGATATATAAGAAGCTCATAAGAAACGATACAGTATCTCTCCTGAAGAAAAAGAGAAGCAAGTAATAAAAGTCAGCGACACCTGGCTCTAGGAACTACAGAAGCATCCATTAATCTCAAGTAAGCTTAGTCTTCTAACTTTATAGAAAAACCTGGTACTGCTATATACTTGATGAAAGAGCGCAGCAAATTAAACAGAGAGAGAAAGTCTCAAGTAAAACATGAATTGAGTAAGAGACTCTTCAAAGATTTCTAAAAGCCAGACGAGATGAACATAAATGCAGGAGCTGGCACTAAGAGAAGAAACATGGGCCCAAGCAATCTTTAAAAGAAAGAAAGAAAGAGAAGCCAAATTCCTTTACGAGCAAATTTAATTTGTGAACTTATTCATTCGTTTAAATCTAAAACTTATTTATATACACAAAAACTCCCTTCTCTTGCGCGTACTTTAGCTTTATCATCGCTGATTCTCTTAGCAGTACTCTTAATAAATTTACTGTATCTATCTTCAGATCGTGCATCAAGTGATAGAGTAGAAGTTTCTTTTAGTGGCCTTTCAATAACCCCCAATATAATTCAATTCCATTGAACTGAGGACTGTAGGGAACATTAAAATACAGGAGTTATGTTTAGCCTTTCATATTCCTTCCTTGTGTCTTTAGTTTTATGGACAGATAAGTTATCCACAAACAGAATAATTTCTTAGTCCGCGTACTTATCTCTGAGTTATTATAAGAACTTTATGTGTTATTCGGTCTTTATTGAGCGAGAGTGGATAACATAAGTCTCGAGGCCATTCATTATCTTCGCTTATTCCACCAAGCATTGCAAGAGTTTAAAAATTAACCTTTTAATAATATACTTCAATGTTGCTGTTTCTCTTATACCAAGACCTTGATATGAAGGTATTAAACTTGAATATTGCCTCATCAGCGAGTATGAACTTAATGTTATTAGTAATAGCCCTCTGCATTTAATCGAATATATAACTTAGATTATCCTTATAAAATGGAAAATTAAAGTCAATCACTCTCTTAATGCGATTGACTGTCTTGTAAGATATTCCATTCTTTTTATATATGTTCGCTTTAGATTAAGCAGAGATATGAAGCTCAGGAAATTGGCGATGAAATATCACAGCTCTCTAGGCCAGAGAGAAGTGAGCCCAGTATTTAAGAGTCTTATCATTAATAAGATAGTCAATATGATGCTGCTAAAATTTTAGAGGCCTTTAAGCTTATAATTAAGATGTTATCTCTTTAAATTTAATGCTAATAACAGTGAGACCTCACAGTTGCTGGAGATTTATGGAGTAGCCTTGCTATAGATGTATAATTCAGAACAGGCTTGAGTTATTCACTATATTCATCACATACATATCGCAACTTAAACAATAAATCTATTTAGTCACTGTCATAAACTGACCCCAAACCTCGCATATGCTCTCTTAAATTACTAATATTTAAACATTTAACCCCTACATAAACCCTACTAAAACCCGAATAAAGTATGCACTAATAGTCTACTTTTATCAATCAAAAACTCAATCAAACTACTGAAAGGGTTTTGGGGTTTTTATTTTCAGCTTGTTATCTCTATGATAAAAGCCTAACTTATAAAGTTCCTTGTGATTAAGTTGCTATTAATGCAAGCTATCTATGACTTCTTTCATCAGTTATGAATATCTAAGTCATTTTAAAGAGCAATAGTCTGAAAGCTAAATGATCTTTGGTAAGGAGAACAGTATCTCGCTTTATTAAGTATTTGCACTATTTAAACTTAGCCATTTTGAGTACTTGATACTAATTAGTAAACTCCATTTAATACTTATCATCACTAAGGAGATAATTAAAAGGATATACTTTTAAGTAGACTGGTGATCCTTAATAACTTTCTTGCTATAAGATTCCTCTAGAATTAGGTAGCTTTAGACAGAAGTATCTGAATCAATCTATGAAAATACTGGAATTTTCTTCTATTATATTTTTATCATGATTTTAGTGACCTCTGATGCTAAGAGGTTGCGTGCGATCCTCACATACTCTGATTCGCTAGCTAATTTAAGCACCGCAAATTAAAGAGGCTCCCTTGCTTTTCTTTTTTGGAGCATCTTCTGTTGAGTTTCTTAATCTTCAACTACTATTTCTTTCTTGTGGGCTTCTAAAAAGATGCTTCTCTCAGTCTCTTGTATGAGTGTACTATTTATGGCGCTCAAAGCAATCATACTTTCCATTAACTTTGTCATGCTTAAATTATATTGTAGACTTAGCTTCCTTGTGTACCTTCATATGCCTATACCAGCTAGACTTATAAGGGAAGTCTCTTTCACACTTCTCACAAAATGGGCTTCAACTTCCTCTGCTCTCATTGAAATTTCATTAATAACTTACTCCTCCTCTCTGTCTCCCACACACTTGTTTGCCATTTATTTTCTATTATTAATTTCAATTTTAATAACTTTGACCTCAAGTGATAGCTCTGGTATATCTATATGAGAGTTTATCCCACAGCTATCTCACTTAATATTGATGACATAGGTAAGTCTCATTTAGTTTGATGGAAGTGCTGTTGTTTTTCTTAAAATGTAAGCTCTCATATATAGATTTAAATTTAAATTATAAAACTCACTCTATAACTTAGAGCTTATATGAGACTTTATAAGCCTACAAGTTTTTAAGGTAAGATTTTTGAGTATTAGTGATGATAAATGATTTTTAAAAGAAGATCCAGCTCTAAATATAAATGAGAAAACAACCTTTATTATAGCACATACCAATATCGGAGGTGCACCTAATTAAGTATACGATTTGCTATAAGATGTATTTTATGATTTTATAATTAAAATTAAGGTGTTACTGATTAATTAATAGCATTCATTGAAGATCCTAATTAAGTACTAGCATTTTAGGAGCTCTCCTAATCAAGCATGCACCATTTAAATTAAATATAATGGAACTATAAATTTATATCAATCTCTCTATTTTTAAACCAGTTTTCACAACCTTATTCATGTCCTTCTTATAAGTTGATCTCCTATAGGATGCCCGTATTTAAAAGTAAGTTTAACATAGATATATAATTTTAGGGGGAAGTTTCCTGCCCATTCTTGTGATAAAAAATATTATCAAGGAAGTTTCGTGGCAAGTAAATTAATCAAATTAATTTTCTAATTTTCTTTTTCATTTGTAATTCTTTGTAACTCTTAGTGATATGACTTGAATCGAGTCCTCCGAGCTTTGTCTCCAAGTTATTACTGCTACTAAAGAATTTTAAATGGGACTTTAATATATATTAACTTTACTCTTAAACCTTTTTATACACATTGACTCTCCCTTCTTTCGCAAATTTTAAGCCAGCTACTTTTGCACTCTCTTAGCTGAACTTTCAACTTTATCAATTCGCAGCTCATGCATCAATTGGTATAGCAATAGTTATTTTTATAATGATATTTTAGTATTCCCCAGTAGATTCAAGTCCAATAGACAATGGACTGTAAGGTACGTTGAACACTAGCGTTAATCTAAATTGATCATAACTCTTCTTCGTCTCATTTTTCTTAAAATCAGAAAGGTTATAAACGAAAAGTATAATTTCTCATTAAGGGTACTTCACTCTCAGCTGCTTTAAGAATTTAATATACAGCTCTGTCTTAATTGGTCGAGAATGAATTACATAATTTTCTAAACCAACATCCTCACTAGTACCTCCAAAAATTGCCATTTTTTATATCTTGACTTTCTAGTGATAAACCTCTATATTACTATATCTCTAAAACAAACACTTCAAGATGAAAGTGTTGAAGGCAAACAAAGCCACTTCAGCATGATAAATCTTAATATTGTTCTATTAAGCTCTCTGTATTTAATTATAAGTATAATTTAGGTTATTGTTGTAAAATGGCAGAGTGAAATCAATTATTCTCTTGATACGATTCACACCTTTGTAAGTGATACCGTTTCGTTTATAAATGTTAGCAACAGACTATGCAGAGATCTTCAACTTAGGGAATTGGCGGTGAAACATAGTAGCTCGTTGGTCGAGAGAGAAGTTAGCCCAATACTTCAAGGTTATTTCATTAATAAGATAGTCAATATGCTTCTATAAAAATTTTGAATTCCTCTTAGGCTAAGAATTCAGCTATTATTTCTTTAGTTATACAGCTAGCAAGCAGTGATAACGAACTGTTCACGAACATCGCTTTAAGAGCAGTGCAATAGACTAATAGTTCTGTACTGGATTGACTTATTCACTATATATTTCACATCTATAACGCAGTTTAAACACTAAATCTATATACTCTTCATCATAAATATACCCCAAAAGCTTGTAATTTTTATTTTGCATTAAATAATAACCCCTAACAAATTCCTTGCAATTGAAATCACTTATAAATCTCATTTAAGGGTTTTGGGGTTTTGGTTATTCTCCTCAAATTTATTTAAGAATCATAAAAATGTTAATTATTAAATCGGTGTAAAATCTAAAAATAATAATTTACACAAATAATTACTTAACAAAATTATGATTTTAATTTAAAAAAATTTTATAATGTTAAAGATATAAAAAACAAAAATAATAGACCTAAATTAATTAAACACATTTTTACAAAATTAAATGATCAAAATCACATTTATATCTAAATTAACTTCAAACAATTTATAATTGTATCGCACTAATGTTATAAAATTAAACGTAGTAAAATATATTTACATTTTTCTTGAGTAATATCATTTTTCACTGTCATTTATTCTAATACAAAATTTCCATCAGGATCATTTTTATATAATAACTCGTTGCTTTGCATTATGTTACTATATAATATTTAAATTAAGAAATTAAAGTAATCCATGTCAAAGTATATTTTAAAATTAAAATTAAAACAAATGTAATATATATATATTTAATGAATAACAAAGCATGGTAAATGGAATTGTTTACTTTTTGGCAGTTATATTTTATTCTTAATCTCCATTCTATTTAATTTGTCGAAATTATTTTATAACATAATAATTAAATTAATGCATTTATCAACATTAAAGTTGGAAAAAAATAAAATTTAAACAAATTTTGAAGATTCTTTAATATTCAAAATTACTTTAAATGTATATATAATAAAAATTAGAAAGAATGTTATTATTCTTTTAATAAAGATTAAATGATAATTCTGGTTGATTCTTTCATTCATAAATCTAAGATAAAAATTAATATAAAGATACTGAAGATATAAAGATTCAGAAAAATTTGTTGAAATTTTGAATAATTATCTAATTACATAAGCTTTTTTAGATTTACATAAATGTATAAAGAATAACTCATAATAAAGTTAATTAAATATCTAAATAAAATAATATATAATTAATTGCATTAATTAATTTTGAAAAGAAAATGATTAATTAATGAATCTTATTAGTTAAATTTTATATTTTAATTTTTAAAAATAGTATTTTATATTAATAGTGATTAGAAGAAAAAAAGTATATTAATATTAACTTATGATAATAATTAATTTTCACATTAAAATGAAAATAACTTAACAATTAATTCAGAATACTTAATCATAATTATTACAAAGTTAATAAATAATAAAAAAGCATTTAATTTACTTCAACATTTTTAACTTCCTGTTTTAAATTAAATATTTATAATTTTAATATTCTAGTTATGCAGTGGTAAATCTATTTATTACTAATATAATCTATTATCTTCTGTATTAGAGTATCCCTCTAATACTGGCAGCTATACTTCTCTCTGAGCCTTATCTTAAAGTAAACTCTTGCCACTTTTCGAAACATCTGGCTATATTAATAATTATCTACAATTAAAATCATTTCAAATGAGCATAGCAATTTAGTAAAAATTTAATTTAATATTAAAACTCTTTCTTTCAGTAAAGATATAATTTTAATTTAAAATATGATTCTATAAATTTTTAAAATTATTATTATCTATATCTCAATTGTTTCATTAATTGAACCATCTTTTGAGTTTTAATGTTTATTGATATGTGAATCTCCCTAATTCTTGTCTAACAAGTATATATTTAAAAAAAACAAATGAAAATAATTAAATTAAGCTTTAAAGAGAATTTGACTTTTAACTTCTCAAATGTACGCGATCAGATGGATTGTTTGGACCATCTTTATTAACTTTAGATGTAGGGTTTAGTGATCCTTTTCTCGAAATAATTTAAGTTTTGTCATTTTAAGAAATTTAATCATCATCCTCCATTTATTAAATATTTAAAGGAAGATATTTAAAAAATTGATTTTTTGCATTTTTAGATTTTATCATCTTATTGATACTTTGGAGAGTGATTTGCAGATTTCTATAATAAATAATGAATAATAGGAAATTTAATTGATTACTTTGGATTTCGGAGATATCTATTTAAATATCATAAATATATAATTTAAAAGGAAATTTATAAATCAATAAAATTAAATATTAATGATTAGTAAATGGTTATACTAGAATTTTTTATACTTTTATTATAGAATCTTCAAATATTTAAAATTAGGGCAATCAAAATGTCTTTTTTATTATGCAAATCTTTTTAAACATTATTTTTTTCCTTAAATTATTGAATTCTTTTGAAGTTAAAATTTTTAATTATTTTTTTCGTAATGTAATTTTATAAAACATATTAAATTTTAAAGTGAAAAAAAGTTTTTCATTTATAAAATTAAAATTTTATAAGAATTAAGAAAAAATAATTGCTTTAAAACTATAAAATAATAAATATATACTTAGATATTCATTAAAAAAATTTTTTAGTTAAATCTACGTTTCTCTCTTTTCTAATATTTCTCTGGATTTTTGTTTCAAAATTTCTTCAAAGTCCTACTGATAATAATTTATAATTATTATTAAAGTTGTAAAATATTTGTGAAAATGTAAATTGATTGAGGTATAATTTGCTAATTTAATATAATAATAATAATAATTAATAATTTGATCACATTGAGGTCTTTGGGGACCCCTGATCAATAAGCTTTAAAGCATATAAGGGTCTAGCCCTTTTAATTATATTAGTTATCATCTGATCTGTTCAATCTCTGTGGTTGTCTCATTTCAGATTCTTTAAATTAAATCTTAACAATTCAATCAAAATAATGAATTCTTATGAGACCATAACTGTCTTAGATATACTCTTTCTTAGTAGAACTTGAGTACATACTTGTCAATCTCTCTCTCTTCTTCTTCTCTATCGATTGATCTAACTCCATCATAGACTCCGGACTCTACATATTGTTGGAGTTCTTCCATGGTTTCTTCGAATGATCTTGTTCTTTAGTTCATCTCGAGGCAGTCAATAGAGTTACAAATTGAGCACCATTTCCCATTAATCTTCAGTTCATGAAGTCCCACTTCCTAGAACATCTTTAATTAATTTTATTATTATTTAATATACAAAAGTCCCAAATCTTTTATATGTTATTTATTAGGTATAATTAATTGTATTGGTTAGTTCCTAGATTTAGGGAGTAAATCTATGGGGTTTAGGGATTTCTGGGTTTTCAAAAGTTTTATTCTCTGGCTTAATGCCAGAATGTGTTTGGTTTAGTTATTAGGGGTCATAAACTTTTTGGTTATGCGGTGCTTGCTCCTTACTACTTATATGACAATATTACTTGATTTTATATTTAGTATTAAATAGCCTAATACATTTGGGTGATTCCCATAATATCTTTGGTCAACTTTTGTCATTATTGGAGTGATTCTCTAATAATTGTTTCTTTACTATTGAATATGAAATTAGTATTCGTGACGTATTAGAGATTTTGGAGTGACTCCTTCTAATTCGTATCTTAGTTGTTTCTTCCATTTAGATGAAAGAATAGCTTCTCTGAGTCTTCTTGTTTTAGTTCGATACTAGGAATTTATTGTAGAGGGGATTGTTTGTTTTTTGAGGATTTTGACAGTGTTGAATTTCTTCCTTCTTTCTATTTATTATGTAGGGTTCTAGTTTAGAGATGTGTTAACTAATGACGAAATTTCTTCGGTTAGGCCTCATGCCGACTTGAAGTTGAAAATGTCAACATGAACAGAGAGTGGACTTTGGGAAGAGTTTTGGAGGTGGGCAGTGTACTAATTGGACGTAAGTATACTTTTTGGCAGGTTTAGATAGCTTGACTCTGAGGTAATCTATTCGAAAATTAAGAAAACCTATAGCGAGTGTGTGCTCCTTGTGCAAGGCTTTGTGTAAATAGTGCCTAGCTGGTTGGGAACGGGTACTAAAAGAATGTACTGACTTAAGGGTGTCAAGACTGACATACTCTATGATATTGACCACTCGTGAATATGTTGGTACTTCTTTGTTAAAACGCACCTCTGAATCCTACGATCCAGCTGGAGGAAGGTCGCTTTTCGGACTAATGAGGTAAAAATTTTACCTCTATCTTTAGAACGGTTCGCCTGTCCCTCCTCGTTCCAACCAATTTCTCTTAACTTTTTAATTTAAGAATTGCTAATTTAATATAATTTTATCAACTTAGTAAATTTTGATTGCTTTAGAAGATCTAATACTCAAACAAAAAAATAATTAAAAGATTGTTATTTTAAATTTTCACTTTGACTTGTACACTTAAAATATTGTGTTAATTCTCTTCTTTAATTAAATGATTCTTAATTGCATTTAGATTAAAAGAAATTCAACTAATTTTTATTTGTATATAGCAAAAAACTTATTCTTCATATAAAAAAACGAAATAAGTAAAAATCATTTTCTCTGATAATTTTAAACATATGAACTTTCGTTCAAATTAACTTCTGGAGAAAAAATGCAAGAAAGTTAAGAATAATAGATATAATAATGAGTAAAATACTTTTTGTCAATATAATTATTAAATGATCTTGTTTTGTCTATTCTTAGTGCTACTATGATATAAAATTAAGTTTAGAATAGTTTTTGTCATCGTTAATGTTAGAATAGTTTTGCTAAACTATGTTTCATTTGGAAAATAATAATTAAAATTTGATAAATATTATTTATAAATAGTATCAATTAGCAATATAGAAATTTAGAAATATAATTGTTTATAAAGTCTTCATATGCTATAATTTTATTTTCTTATATAATCTAATCCCTAAAAAATTAAAGTGCCTTAGTTTTAATTAAGTTATTATGATAGAGTAATTAATCTATAAATCAAATATTTCTTATCATGACTAAAATTAATTTGTAAATATATATTAGAAGTTCAGAAAGCCTTCAATTAAAAAAAGTATATTTTTAATATCTACAAACTTATAGAGGAGGGGATGTTTGGTGCCCCGAATTGGTATATCTACCCAAGGGCAAAGTTACCTGCACCAAGTAGGTAGTTCCTTGCTTCACATTAAAAAAATTAATTTCTATTTAATTTCTCAAAGTCTTTGTCATCAACTATTTATAATAATTCATATTTTAACATCCAGTATTTTGTTTATCATGATAAAAATTTCAAATATTTTATCAAAGTAGCATTTATTATTTATGTAAATAATATGTACAACATAATTTACAATATATAAAAAGTTAATGAATAAATACAAACCTTGAAATATTATTAAAAATTGTATTTTATTAATCTAATACAAATACAATTATTAATTATTATATTTATATATTCTTTTCAAATCAAATATATTTTTGCATTTTGAGTTTAGAGCATACTCAATAATTGAAAATTATTGTAATTAATTGAAATTTTAGAGCGGCAGGAATTATAAATAAATCTTGTCAATTAAGATTTTTAAAATTAATTTAAACTCTATTGCAACCATGAATTATTTAATTTAAGAAGCAAGTTTATTTAAGTATAAAATAATGCTCTAAATTTTCTTACATTAATTAATAAATTTCGATAAATTTCTATTAAAATTAAAAAAAAGTAAAAACATAATTGATAAAAGAAATTATGGGGGGAAAGTTTCCTACCCCCAATGTTGAATTTTATATTTTTTGGCAATAAAAATATTAGAAACAATTAAATTTCAATTTCAATTACCATAACCATTTACTAAACAACTTTTATTAATAAATAATTTTAAAGGTACATAATTATTCTTTATCAAATTATTTATTATAAACAAGGCTAAAGTAATTGTTTTTTATTAATAATTAATAAGATTTTCATTAAAAATGTAAATTCAATATATAAATAGAAAATATATTTGAAGCTAAATTAAAAATATCTATATCATAATTGATGATAAAGATTCTTTGAAAATTAAAAAAATTACATATTTTTATGTATGGGGCAGGAAACTTTCCCCCCCCGAATTATATATTTTTTAAAGTATTTAATTTATTTTTTTAAATTATAAATTTTCATTCGTTTTATAATTAAGAATAAATTTGTTTAAATTTATGAAAATATTGTATCGTTATAATATCATAGTAAACTGTTTAAAAGTGGGAAACATTACTAACTACATTGTTAGGGCTGATGCTCCTCTCGAGAAGTTCTTAATCTTGTTTAACTTTGTTCAAGTTTGTCACTGTGTCTTGCATTTCAAATGTAATATTTGTTATAAAATAAATAGGGGTAATATGAATTAGAGGAATTTAAATTTATTATAATTTCTTTTAAATAAAATGCAAATGTGTTTAATTAATTTCATTTTATTATTATGTTAATTATTTATAAAATAATATTTCATCTACATATATTTAAATTCAAAAATTTTCACTCTAATTATAAAAAATTTATTTTAAAGAATGGATTTTAAAATTAAAATCCTTTTAATTAATTTGAATAAAATATTCAATTTATAAAAATCAATTCTTCTGTAATTTATTATATAAATTACAGAAATATATAAATTATAATAAGGTTTGTTTAACATATATAAAGTTAATAATAGAAATTTCGAACATATTTTATTAGTTTTATTAAGCATATTGAAAATAATAGCCCTTTACATAGAAACTACATTATAGGGCAAAAATGATTAAGATTATATAGATTTATTAATTTTTTCAAAATGAGTATATATTATTAAAAATATTATTTATTTTATTCATTTTACAAATATGAATGATCACAAGTAATATTTCATTAATTGTCAAAACATAATCTAATAAATTGATCATAAATATATAACTACAGTACTTCTTCCTTAATGTGAGGAGCTTATTATATCAAAAAAGTTCTCGATCTAAAAAACACAAGAAAATAAATTTATGTTTATCTTCTTTATTTTAATTATATTTCCTACTTATAAGCCAGTTTATCTAATATTTGTAGATTAGATATACATTAAAAATTAATGAATTCTTTTTACTTTAGAGATGTGATAAAATAATTCTAACTTGCTTCAATTCGAGTGTATTTAATTTCAATTTTTAAAGAAATTTTAATTTATTTCATATTAAAAAATAAATTAAAGCATTAAGTTAATTTAAATCCTCCTTTAAATTTATTTAAAAGTGTTAAGGGTTTGCTGTGTTATTTCTAACTTCTTATTTAATAATCAATAAGTTGCTGGGTTATTAAAAATAAGGCAATAAGAATTGGAGTTATAGTATTTATGTTTTTAGAATTCCGTATATACTTTTTTTAACTTAAAATATAAGGAAATTTTTAATACAGCTATCCTTTTTATTTACTAGTACAGATTTAAATAATTTTCAAATTGCTCATTATCTCTCAATTTATCTTACTATAAAAGTTATTTATTTGACTTTATAAAATTTATATTGCATTATCTTTATTAACAAAATAGTCGATAAGTTTTTATTTAATTATCATAATTTTTTATGGTAAAGTGATATCAAAATTAAAATTAAACAGATATGATAAATTAAAATTAATCATTAAAAGGAAGATAGCATTTATTTAGAAAAGATACATATTTTTTTAAAAAAATTAAGATTCAATTATATATAGGAAAAATATGAAATAAAATTTGAAGTGATGATGAATGATTTAAAATCAAATAAATTTAACATATCACTGTTTAATACTAAAATCAAACCATCAATTTTAGTCGTGACGTAGACGTATCTGAGTGAGTTGACGTGGCAAATTCTGTGACGTGGCAGTCATGAAGTAGAAAACTCCCAAAAAACCAATCTCGCTATCACCTAGTTTCCTCCCGAAATCAAGATGTCTGGTTACAACCCGGACAGAGCTTGCAAGATTCAACCAGGCAACAGAAGTTGGAGAAAAACGCTTACCGGTCCCACCGCTGCTGGGAAACGTAATCCCTGTCCTTTCGCTGTGGTAGCTTCAGTACCCTAACCCGGTGTGGGAGAAAAATCCTTATCGTTGGCTTCAATGGTTTTCATTTTCTCACTTTTAGAGGCAGAGCGTACCTCTATCCTGCTCCCTATTAACTAGGAAACTGAACTCAAGCCAGGTAACTCATCTAATGCAGGGAAATCTTAGGATCCAGCTCACTCGAAGAATGAACGCTGACAGATTGAACCCCGCTGACTGGCCCCTCATGCATTGCGCCCAGCAACCCCCTATCTGCCCTCGATAGGCATTAGTGTAGTAGAAAGCTCTATTAGAAAGTCCTAAGTGGTTGGTACCACCTAGCAATTAACTTTCTAATTTAATAATAATAAAAAATTTGAAGTAACTTTTTAGAATATACACCTTTTTTGTAAAAACAAAAACTACTATTAAAGTTTATAGGTATTTTATCGACACAATAATAGCTCATACAATTATAAAGCAAAAAAGTGAAATAATTTTAATAAATTTATAGATAGAAGTGATTTAAATTTATCTATCAGTCTTTTTTATATTTGATAAAATTTTGATCTATAATTTTCAAATTAAATCAATATTTAAAATAAATATTTAAGATTTATCACAAGGAAGATATTAATAATAAATTTACTTATTTTATGAGTCTATCTTCATTATAAATTTTCTATTAAAAATTATATTTTTTATCTTGATAAGATTTTTATGTGAGTATTTATTTGTATAATCTTACTCTTTCATATATTTAATTCATATAATTTAAACTGGATTTTTTTCAATTTTATCTAGATAGAGAAATCTTTTCTGAAATAATAGAAGTATATAACATACTTAATTTGATTTATCATATTCAAGAAATGTAATGATTATTTAAAATACAATTTAATTTTAATATCTTATTATTTTATTTTATAAAATTAACTACTTGTGTATTACAACAATGAAAACAAATTTATTGATATATTTCTTTAAACTTAGGAGTTAACTAAATTCTTATATTTATATATTTAAATTAAATTTTCAATTTAAATATATATAATAAATATAAATTATTAATTTGTGTGATTCAATATATTATTTCTCAAAATAAATAATTGAAATTATAAATTAAAAGATTTATTGAATAGCAAAAATTAATTAATTAATAAATCATTAAATTATACCTAAAATTTAAATGAAAAAATTAAGAAAAAAAGTTTAGTAAAATCACGATACTTAGATGAAATATTTAAATTTTCTTGTTGTTTTTTGATAATAATTCATTAAAAATTGTCAATGTAATATAAATTTATAAATGTAATAATTCTTAAAATAAGTATATTAAAATCTTAATTATAATAAATTAACAATTCAAAAGTATATTTAAGAATTTCTTATAGGCTTAATTAATATAATAAGATTAACAAATATAATTTTTTTTTAAATCTAATACAAATGAATAATTATTTTTTTGAGATTCTTTTAATTTATTCAAAATAAGAAATTACTTAAACAAAAAATGGAAAATTAATTGTGAAAAATTTGCCTGGTGAATTTTTAAAAAATAAATACATTAGAATATTTTTTATCTTATTACTATTCTGTCAGAGTTAAGGAATTAAATATAGAAATAGTGAAGTCAAATGAAATTGAATTTGAATAATATTGGTATACATTTGATTAAGGAAAATTAAATATGTTTAAATAAATTTAATTTTTTGCAGTTAACTATCTCGAAACCTATGCAAAATAGTTTTGTTCGATAGAACTTAAGATAATATGAGCTTTACAATTGGAGGTAAAACTCTATTGCATCCCTGGAACGAGATAAATCGATTTTAATTTGAGCTTAAAATCAACTTAACAAATCACCCAAAATTAAAATTGATTTATTTCGTTTCAGGGATGCAATAGAGTGTTACCACCAATTGTAAAGCTCATATTATTTTAAGTTCTATCGAACAATACAATATTGCATATATTTCAAGATAGTTAACTGCACAAATTAAGTTTTTATTAATTTAAATTATTTTAATTTCCCTAATCAAATGAATACCAATAATAATAATAATAATAATAATAATAATAAAACTGTAATGTTCTATCTAGTTTCATTCATCATCGTTGATAACATCAGAATTTCTATATTTATTAATTTATTTATCTTATCTATATATTTTTTAAAAAATTAATTAACAAAATAAAGTTAAAAATAGATCAAGAATAATTTAAATTTACATTCTATAAAAATATTAAGAGAAAAACAAAATTTTCAATTTTTAAGAAAAAAAATATATAAATAATACTATGTCAAAAAGTATTAAAATAATATTTTTTTAAATATTTTAATAAGAATGCCTTTTACTAGTCTTTTCTTCATCATCGTCATTTTGTTCAAACGAGCCATAGCTATCATTTTTATCAAATCTTGACTTTCTTTTCACAAGTTTCACAGACTTTATCTTTTCTTCACTATTAGACTATTCAGCTTTATCAACCTCCTCCCCTATTTTCTCTTTCTTCTCTTCCTCCTTCTTTTCACTTTCTTTAACCTCTTCTTTGGGAAGCAGCACATTTAGTTTCTCAAATTTAGCATTCATTTCCTTCATAATTTTGTCTATAATTTTATCAATAATTTCTTCTTTATCCTCTTTTTGCTATTTCCTTTGATTTTAATTCTACTAATCCATGATTCGATTGAATAATTGCTATTGTTAAGTTATCTCGTCCTTGATAAGCTCGTGGTCTTTCATTACTAAATCCAATCTATCAAGCATTACTTGGTGCTTAGTATCGATTTCCAGAGAAAGTGTTTAGGTAACTTTGAGTAATAACAAATAAATAATACTATTAAGATGTTTAATATAGGTAAATGATTTTTTAACATTAAAATCTTTTGAGTAAGTTACGTTTTATATCTTTGACAAATCCTTGCCATTTAAACTCATAAAATCTAAGAATTATAATAAACTTAATTTTAAAATTTAATGCCTTTTAATCATTGTGTTCTAGTGATTGATCTAATTTATCTCTTAAAGAATTGAAATTTATTAATTTCTTTTTATATCATAATGAAGAAATTCAAAACATTTTTTTCAATTGTGAATTTAATCAAAATGAATAATTAATGTTAAGATTTATGATATTATTTTGTTAGTTAACTTATATCATTGAAATTAAATCTGGATATACAAAATCAATACAGTAGAATTATTCAAACATATCAGTATTAAAAACTATGTCTCAAAAAATTGTTTTCATGAATATTGTGTGCACATCGGTCCCCTAAGCAGTCCTGAGCGCAAACTTATATTTGTTTCGTTAAATCTCATGAGTAGTACTCTATTTTATTTTGTAGTTTAGAAATTCCTTACAAAGTTATTATTTTGCTAAAATACTTATATTAAATATTTTTTTGTGATTTTCTTTGAAATTAATAACTTTATCTTATAAAAATTAATTTTAATATTTAAATCTAATAGAGTTAGTAATTTTTTAGATTTAATTCTGAACTTGCGTCTTCTTTTTCTGTCACAGGTCTTCTGATTATTATATATCTTGGGAATTTCTTTGAATCTTTTAGATCGTTTAAACCTATAATTTATGTTTTATACTTGCTGGCATATTTGATAAATTAAAATCTCTCAAAAAATTATACAAATATTATATCCTAAAGATTACAATAACATTTTCATATGTTCCTTATCATAATACACTGAATGCAAAATAACAATTTAATAATAAAATTCGTATTCTTTGGTATTTTGTTCATAAAACATTCTATCTCACATTTTTTTATATGATAATTTATTTCTAGGATTGTTTTTAAAGAATTACATATAATTTAAACCTTCATATTATAGAGCTTTGATTGTCATCGAGTAATAACTCCCTCTCTTTAACTAATTAACATTTGATCCTATAGGACTCTTGCAAAATTATAAATAATTGATTATCGTAAAATTTAATAGATTTTAATCTTTAATTAAGTAAACTCTGCAATCATCTTTTGCATAACTTTCTCATATGACTCTGAGATGACAGCAATAATGAAATTTAGAAGGATAATGTTTAGGAATAATACTGCAGAAATCCACATTATCCAGGCATATATAATATGTTATTCTTACAGTTCAAAATTAAAATGGATTACATATATATAATTAATTAATAGTTCTTTGAATTAATCTACTTGAAAATCACCTGTTGATGCTCTGAATGCCATAATGAAATACCCGAATAAACTAATTCCTTCATAATCATTTCAAAAATATCATATTATTTGACACATTAAAATCATTAATAAATTGTAATTTATTTAAAAATCATCATTCTCTTCACTAGTCTTTATTCTCAACAATGTAAAGATTAATCCGTACATAAATATCACAAAAGCATACAATAGAATATTAAAAACATATTTCTATGATAAATTCTATTTATTTATTATTATTTTTGTGAGAATAAAGTACTTGATATCATAAAACACGGCTTGTAGCATCGTCACTTGAAAACTAAAGCCCTAGAATATTCTGAGATTTTGACAAAGTTTTAGGAAAATTAGAACCAACATGACACCTTGAAGAATGACAATACCTTCGGGAATTTCATTTAAGATTTAATATAAATAAATTTATTATATCTCATTTTGGACATCAATGATAAGAATTAACAAGTAGTGTAAGATCATCCAAAGATCAAAGAAATTCCAGCCTTCCTAAATATACACTTTAAACGTTTGCTTTCTCATTAAAATGAACTCATAATTTGAAATTATTATCAAATGATAATAAAATATTTTATCAAAATTACATTTTTAATATCATAATAAGCGGATGCCATTAAAGTGCAGGCGCATGTTAGTTTGACAATAAGTTGCTGACTGAGTTATCTTTCGCTGCCCTACACCACGAAAAAGTAAAGATCTATTAAGTATGCTATTAAAAAGAGGATGAATGTGGTAAACTGCATTAAGAAAAAGTTGTTTGTATAAAATCTATATAATTTATTCAAATAATTATATATAATTTATTTGTGTAAGTATCCCATTTGTAATCAAGAATGAATTAAATGCACTCTGACTCGAAGATATCGAGATCATTAAAAAATGAACTATCTATAAATTAATGCAAAACTTTTTGTGATTTTTTAGTTATTTTTATTCATTGACTTTTGATAAATTTTGGATAAAATCCTTCGATTGTATTTGAAATACCAAAACCCCTTAGTGAGTTTTATATGTATTTTATTGATATGAGTAATGTTGAGGAATAAGGTTTGTTCAGGGTAGATTGAAAATAGGTTTATTAATATCATTGAATTTTTATTTGTGTCAGTAATTCTCTTTGATTCTTCTAAGCACAACTGTGGACTTTTACAACTTAATTAGAAGTATAATTATTTTGTTAATTGTTTTTTATAAAAATCTTAATATGGTTTTAAACTTAATTATTACATTCTAATTAAATTTAAACTATTTTGGAGGTCCTAATAATTAAATTATTTATTAATTAGGTGCTTTTTTAATGGAATTTAATGTAAAAAACGTAAATCCATTTCTAAAGTTTTTTGCAACTTCAATACCTTTCTTCATAACATTAATTTTAATTGACGATACCTATATTTAAAAAAGGTGCCATGTCAATAAATAATTCTGGAAAAAACATAATTTTAAAATTTACACACAATTCTACTCGTTTAGCTGAACCTACTGCAAAAAATTTTATAAATAAGTATCTAAGAAATCTCTTGTTTCTCCAAAATTTAGAATATTTTATTCACTTAGACAAGAAAAAATTCTACGATATGTTTAAAATAATATCATATAATAATTTACGAACTCTATATTATAACAAAAAGTAAAGGTATTTAGTTATAAAACCTTAATTTCTAAAAATTATTTATGCTTAAATGAAAAGATCAATAATGAATGATATATTTTGTTTCTCAGAAATTATTGATAAAAAATTGGAAAATTTTTTGAAAGTAATGTTATAAGATTAACATTTCCTTCAAAGGTTCTCTAACATATATTTAAAGAGCTTTCGCATAGTGTGTGCGAATAAGGTTCTCTTGATGAATCCTTTTTATATATTGAATCAATATGAAAATTATGCTTACGAACAAAAAACAGTAATCCCTAGCATTACCCATATCAATCAGAACATAGAAAATACCAATTAAGGGGTTTTGGAGTTTTTATTGTTTTAGGCATGTTTATTAAAAAGTATTCAATTTAAATTGCTGATCCATCTATGACAAGTTTATAATTTATTTGAACAATTATTATTATTATTGATAAAATAGAAAAGAATAGGAAAATGCATTATTTTAAAATACAAAAAACTGGCAGTATTTTACAGTTATAAATTTAATTACAAGTTATTACAAAAAATGACTAAATAACAAGTGCAATAATCCAGATATTTCTCTGAATTTTTATCTGCCATTATTATTATATCTTTTATGATATTTATTTTAGGTTTTTCTCAAATGATTCTATTTGAGTGAAGCAACTGCTTCAAATATTATATCAATAGATATTTTCGTTTTTGGGTTGTGTTATACATTGGACATAATAAATTGATGGCATCTCCTTCGTTAAATTCATTTTAAACTTGCTTATTCTACTGGTTTTACTAAATTTTATATAAAATTGCTTCACCAAGCTTTTATCGAGTTATATTTAATCACTATAGTAAATTGAGGTAATTTTTAATCATAATAATATAGCTTAATAAATTTATAATGGATTTGAATTACTTGAAGAAGCTATTAGTGAAAGAAACATCTCTTCCCCATTTTAGTTTAGTTTAATGAAATTATAATCTGTTTTAATTATACAAACATATAATTTTTAAATTTGAAAAATTCATACACAATATTATAATATTAAGTAATTGATATAGTCTATTGACTCAAAATTTTATTTCAATTAATTTTTTATCTACATTTTCTCTAATTTGTAAAAATAATTAAAAAATACATTATAAAATAAAAACTACCATTAGAATTGAAGATTTAATCATAAACTGATTAAGTTTCATAAATTATTCTTAAATGCAATTAAAAAAGATAAAAAATATGTTTTTATTAGAAATGGAATGCAAAATCTCAATTATTCAATTTTTTAAATAATAAATATCTTTAAAAGATGTTTTTTTTTATTTTTTTTTAAAATTATAAAGGTTTTGATTAAAACACTCATCATAGATAAAATCTAAGATGCTAAGATTACAAGGGTAAAGAAAATATTTGCTAGATTAACTATTATTAAATTAGTAACTGAATAAATTTTTTGAAATATTTTAACTTTTCGGAATATGATTAAACATATAGCTTCCTTACCATATAAAAGACTAGAAAAATTTATTTATTTATATAATATGTAAAATTTCAACTCTTTTTTATTCATTTAGCAATAACTTAAATCAATATTTTAATGGAATACTATTTTTCTATATAGTTAATGAGTTTTACGATATATATATTGTTAATTTCTATATTTATTAATAATTATATAACTGAGAATACTATTATTTTTTGAAGCTTAACATTCTTAAAGACCTCATCATAATTGTTCATAATATAATTAACTGACTGATTTTAATCAAAGTCAGCATGAATAATTGTCCTGTTATCATTTGAGTAATCTTGGTAGCTTTTATTTTTAATTTTAGATATGGGCAAGTTGCTGTTAAAGTATTATCAAATTTTATGAATAAATCTTCATTATTATATTTACAAAAATATGCAATATGATTTTAATTGGATTAATTTTTATTTTTCTAATAATCTTCTAGATTAGCTCTCTTTTCAATCAAGAAATTAATGTGTGGATCAACTAAATAGTTGTACACTATGTGATTTTAGTATTTTATCATTATATCAAGTAGAATTATAATTGATTGGAAATCTTTTTCCTTCATAGCTATGTCAAAAGGAGTCTGATTTTGTATATTAGATCTAAATAGTTTATAAAAAATTTTAAGAAAAAAAAGATTTTAGTATCTCTTAAGAAATTTTTCTGTATTTTAAAAAGTTTTGGGATGTTTTTCTTATTGATTTAAATTAGCCTCTTCTGTAAAAATTGAACGTTTCTATAAGATCTGCTAACAAGCATATGACCAAATGAACCATCACAGTTTTGCATATTTTTACCAAGTTCTAAAGAGAGCTGAACTTCATCTAAGTTAAAATTTAATTATTTTTAAGGAAATATAAATTGTTAATTTTTTCAAATATATTTTCGAAATTGCGAAATATCATTAAAAAAAATACATAATAGTCAATAAAAGTAAATTATGAAAATTAAATTAAAGTTTTCTCATAAAAGTATAGAGCAATAGATAATATTGGTAAAAGGACTAGAATTAAATGATTTTTTAAAGTAAAAATATAGCTCTTTTATGTTAGTGTTTTTTAGGCGGATCAATTATAATTAAGAGTTCAATAAAATGTGATAATGAAAATTTTTTCTACTTATTTTTAGATGATAGTTTCCTAATAAATAAAATCTATATAACCAATCGATTTATTTCTTACATTTTTTTAGTGACCATCTAGTTTTAATAAATCTGATTATAAATTTGCAGAGATCAAAATAAAATCAATAATAAAAATTAAATTAATAAAATTTATTTATGGGGTTAAACTAATTTGTATTCTCTTTCTTCTTTTAAAGATAAAATTTGAAATATTTCAGGAGTATAATTAGATAGGATCTAATTTTTTTAAAAAAAGTTTACTCTAAGAGATTAAATAATTTAAATATATTTTTAAAAGAATATCTTAGATAATTCCAGTAATAATATTATTTATAAATAATGTTAAATAAAATTAAATATTAATAAGTTATTGATATATTATTGCACTTCTATGTCTTATGGGTCTAAACTAAACATAATCCTATGCATGAAAATTTTTTTTAATTATTCGAAGAATAATTATAATTTTTTTAATTTTGTGCCCATGCCTAAAAGGTACAAAACCTATTTCCTCATCATCAGGATTTAGAAAAGTAAGCCTCTATAAATCTTTATGGACTATCGTGCTTAGTTTATCAGGATTTAATCTATTAAGGAAAGTAAACATGTCCTCTTCACCCTGTAAGCATGCCTAACCTTAGTAATATTTGTATAGTTTACACTATTTGATTAATTTATTTTTATTACTAGTAATGGTCCTAATCAATATACAGAATTTTATCAATAACTTTAAGTTTTCTTGTATTATCATTGAACCTGTAACTACCTTTGAATTCGAAAGAATCTTTTTATAATTTTAATTATGTATTTTTATCATATCACTGTATTATTCATAGTATAATATATTGCATATTTGATAAAAAAATCTCTAAATTATTAGGAAATTAATCAAAAATTTTAAAAGATAATTACATGGTTAAAAAATTGATTTAACTCCGAATTTATTTCGATTTTAGAATCAATAAAACATTATTTTACAATAAGTAGAGAAGTTTAATTTTAACAGATTAGTCAAGTAATACTCTTATATGTTATGAAAATGCATTTGTAAGTACTAAAATACTACATGTAGCTTTATACCTATACCTTTCTATAATTAATTATAAGATCGTCAATACTTGAAAAGAGTTTTAAACAGGAATATTACTAGCTAAATATTACAGTAGATTTTAGTTTAATAGGGAAAATGAAGATTATAAATCATAATTTATCACAATTCCCAAATAAAATAATCATCCCCCATTTATTTTGTGGCTTTAATATTTCTAAAATAATAATAAAGAATCTTTCATAAAAACTCTTAATTTTAATTATCGATAATAAATAAAAACTAAAACATCATTCTTTTGCTAGATGATTATGAATTATAAAATTAAACTTATCTATAAATCAATATAATTTTTCTATTTTAAACATTGATTTTTAATCTCAAATAGAATGAAATATTTAATTATGAATTAATTGAAGATAAAATTGTAGTCGCCAAACCTTAAAGCGATATCAGGTTCTTCACCTAGACATTTTTAGAAACTTATATATTTTATTAAAAATTTAATTAAAAATAAGAAGTGCAAAATGTAATTTGCATAATTTAATTAAATTAATTCAAATGAAATAAGAAAGTAAAAGAAAATTAATATTATAATATATAGTTATTTTTAAATAAGATAGAATATTTCAATTATTTTACAATAGCTTTCATTTATATATTTCACATTAAATTACAAACGTATATAAATCTTTAATTTTAGAAAAAATTATAAAATAATATTTTATAATATTTATTTTTATCTCTATTTAGATTTTACGAAAGGTATTTTATATAAATACAGATAAAATAAATTAATATAATTCTTTAATTGAAATAATATATATTTTCTTGAAGAATCATTATGATTATTTCAGAATTCCTAATGAAATCGTTCGATAAAATTTCATTTATTTATCCGAATTTTAGAAGAAAATTAATTTATTTTATAATTCAAAACTAAACTTGAAATATTAAAAATTTGAATAAAATACTTTATTAATCTGCATATTTGTATATAAAATGTTACTTGAAAGATAATAATAATTTAAATAAAATTTTTTAAAACTGATTTTTCAATAGAAATAGATAAAAGATTAATTTATAAAATTAATTTAAATCAGAGTCTTTTTTTTAAAATGAATAGTAAATGACATAGTAAAACTTACAAAATTTTGAATTCTCATTGACAATTTTATATATTTTTAATTTGAGTAGAAAAATAATTTTACCAAAAAAATTGAATTAATATATTTCAAATCAAAAAATTAAATATAAATTACTATTTAGTTAAACTTCTAGAATTCTAATCCCACATACGATTATAAACCCATTAATTTTATTTAAAAAAAGAACGTGCATTAAGATAAACATATTAAATTATTTGCTTAAAAATATAATTAGAAGAATAAATTATATTGAGTTATTTTTTATCAGAAATTGTAAGACTATTGTAGGAATACATTCGAAATTGAGAAATAATATTTATATAAATTAAAATAAATCAAATTAGTGGCAGTTAAAGTTTGCCAATTTAAGCGATCTTGGGATCATTCTATCGAGAATCCAAAATTAGCTGGACTTTATTATTGGCCGTACTATTTTATCGTATCCCTGGAGCGAGATAACTTGACTTTAATTAAACACATCTAAATTAATTAAAATATACACACACATTAAACTCAAATTATCTCGCTCCAAGGATGCGATAAAATAGTACCGCCAATAACAAAGTCCAGATAATTTTGAATTCTCTATAGAATGATCCCAAGATCGCTTAAATTGGCTAACTTTAACTGCCACTAATTTGATTTATTTTAATTTATATAAATATTATTTCTCAATTTCGAATGTATTCCTACAATATTCCATTATTTTTAAAATATTAGCATGACCATTAGACTTGAAAACAAAAATAAATTTACCAATAAAAAATTAAATTAAAAATATCTCTTATTATTTTTTCAGCCAACAACAATTGTTAATCCCTGGCTTCAATTAGTTAATCAATATATAGTAATTAAATTTTCTTTCTTTTCTCCTTATATATCTATATTTTTTTCAAATTGTAATTAATAGGTTTTATCTGCTAAGATCGATAGTTTATTTTTATTTCACAATTCCTGTATTTAAAACCCGAATATTCTAAATTTAATAAATGTCTGTTTTTGATAAAATTAAAATGTAAATCTCGAGAAAAATCTATTGTAATTTTCTTCAAAAATGAATAAAATAATTTTTATAATTTATTGTTCAGAACATCAAAGTGATAAGAATATCTTTTTAAATGTAGTCTGAAGTTCTTCTAATTTACATCTTGTGAAAAGCTAATTAATATCTAAAAAATATTTCAATTTATTTGAACACTATATTTCAATTATTTATAATTAAATATTTAAAATATGTAATATCAGCTCGTCATTGCAAAATGATTTAAAATTAAAAATATGTATATATTTGAATTTATTAATATAAATTATCATTTTAATGATACAACATCGAAAGAATTCTCAATTTTAAAATTGTATGAATGATGCTTTATTTCTATATCATCTATAGATTTACCATCTTAAATATTAAGCCTTTAAATGTATCCGGAATTTTAATTTTAATAAAAAGTATAAATCATTAAAGTATTTAAAGGATTATTATTTTTAACATCAAAAAGATTAATCAAATTATAATTATTAATTTATAAAAAAATTTTGCTATTAAAATATACGAACAAATATTAATTGTTCTCTTTATCTTTTTTATTAAAATATGTTTATTTTTTTCGCAATACACTATTCATTTTCACAATATATTAAGTTAAAATTATTATATTCTCGAAAATATAGAGATAAAACTATTTTAGATAATTTTTAACTTATTTAGAATATATTAAATTTTAATCATAATATTTGTAGATTTAATATTTAATTAAATTTGTATATTTTTATGTTACATAAAAAACAAAACAATTCAACACAAATGAGCTGAATAAATATAAGGTAAAGAGTCAAAAAGTATTATTTTTAAATTAATGCAATGGACAATCTTATAATATTATTAATTATACTCCTTAATTAATATCTAAAAGAATTTTATCATAATTTAGCATTAGATATACTAATATGTTAAAGACATAATTTACATTAAGATTTTATCTTCTTAAATAAAGATAATGAACTGAATAAAATAAACATTAAAAAATAAAATATTTTTAAATTTTAGCGAATTTAAGCTTTTAACTCAACTTATATAATAATTTAACGAGTGATTTTCTTTTATATTTTTTTATTTATAATATATCTATTTTATGAAATAGGACAAGTCTGTATAAAAAAAACCTTTAGAAAAATTAAATTAGGTGTCGAAATCTATCCAATTTTTAAAAGAATTTTATTTGAAAAAATTAAAATAAAAATTGATTAAGCTTTCTTTTTATATTTTGATATATATTTAGGGAAAATTTAATAACCGATTTATAACTCCAATTTTAAATTTTTTAAGCAATTATAACTATACATTGAATTAAAAATAATCAAAATCTCTTCATTTTAATTTAATATGAAATTTTCATTAGTTATAAGGAAAATATGCATTAAGTCAGGAGAGATAGTAATATATTGTAAATTTTTAATGTATAAGTTTTTATTTTTTTATATATCATTCAATTATATTGCAAATTTTATTAATTAACTTTGATTCTAGAATATTATGCAAAAATATAGATTTGCATATATTTTAATAGTCACAAATTACACAAATAGATTATCTTCTACTACTTTCACTTTAACTTTTTAAATTAAATCTCTAATTTTTCTATAAGATATAATGAAATTTTAAATGAGAGTTTTAATACATTTTTATCTGATTAAATTTATTAAATAGCATTTTCTAAATGATTTCTTATAAGTGAATTTGTTCCCCACAAGTCCCCGCATCCAAAATATGAAGTCTTTCTAATAACCTCATTTAAACATCCCCAAAATGACATAAATTGATATTCACTCTTCAATAGATGTGTAAAGTTCTTATAGTGAGCAATTTAGAAATATAAAATCACAATATATTACAAATTTAAGTAAAATCAAAATTGATTAAAAATATTCTTGACTAGTTTAATAAATTTTTAACTAAGTTTTTAAGTCCAAAAGAAATATTTGAGTTAAATATAAAGAATTATTATGCATTACATTCAAAACCCCAAAACCCCTTAATGAGGTTTATAGGTGCTTTGATTTGTAGGGAATTTGTTAGGGGTTGGGTTTATTAATAGGTCTTAATGTGAAATTTATAGTAAATGTATTTAATTTAATCACTCAAAATGCACGTTTGTATAATGTTGGAGAGGTCTGAAGTTTATCTTACTTAAACACAACTCTATCTACTCTATTGATATGTCTGATCTTGAGTTTGGTTTATTTATTATTGACTCTGCCATTTGTTTTTTTGAATTGATTGAGATACTCTTGTTTTGTCAATAAATTGCCTTGTTCTTTGCCTTGCATCCTTCTCGTACCTTGTAGAGTAGTAATCGTTGCGAGGCATATCGCACTCTATTATTATTGCTGCTAAAGCCCACACATCCCACTAAAAGTTTCCATCTCTCCAGTCTTCTCTTTCTGTATAATACCCTTGCGTTCCCATTACAGTTCCAAGCCTTGAGACTTCCACTCTTTAGGCTAGCATCTAGCTTGATTAAGTCACTACACTCTTTAAACGTTGCTTGAGTGAGTAGTACTTGATACTCATTTGTAAACTCCATCTAATATTTATCATCACTTAAGAGATAGTTGAAGGGATACACCTTGTATGCGTATTGATGATCATTGATAACTTTCTTATCAAAGGAGTCTTCTAATATTAGGTAGCTTTAAAGAGAAGTATCTAGGTCAGTTTAAGCAAGAACCGGTATTTTCTTGTATTGAATCTTGATCATAATTTTTGTTAATTCAGAGGCCAGTTGGTTGCGTGCCTTCCTAACGTACTCTAACTCTCTTGCTTATTCAGGCACTACGACCTTAGAATATCCCCTCGCTTTTCTTTTGTTGAGAAGCTTCAGCTCAACTTCATGATTCTCAACTTCTATATCTTTCTTGTGAGCTTTTAATAGATGCTTCTTTAAGTCTCTTGTATGAGAGTATTGCTTATGGCACTCAAAGCAGTCATACTTTCCATCTATTTTATCATGCTTTAAGTATACAGTGGGCTTTGCTTCTCTATGCTCCTTCATATGTCTGTACCAGCTTGATTTATGAGCAAAATCTCTCTCACATAACTCACAAAAATAGACTTCAACTTCTTCAGTTTGTATAGGAATTTCATTAATACCTTTCTCCTCCTCTCTGTCTCCCACACACTTTGTTTGCCATTAATTTTCTATTATTAATTTCAATTTTAATAACAGAGACATCAAGTGATAGCTCTGGTAGTTCCTTATGATAGTTCATCTCGCAGCTATCACACTTTTTATTGCTCCCAAAGGTAAGTCTCATTTAGTTTTATGGAAGTGCTGTAGTTTTTCTTAAAATGTTAGCGCTCATATATAAATTTGAATTTAAAATTATAAAACTGCCTCTATAACTGAGAGCTTATATGAGAGCTTTGCAAGCCTACAAGTATCAAGGGAAGTTCTTAGAGTATTAGCGAAGATAAATGAGCACTAAGAGACGAACCAGCTCTAAAAATGGGTGAGAAAGTAACCATTTTTACTTTCAATAATAAGTTGATTATAGTACGTACCGATTTAGGAGGTGCACCTAATTAAGTACGTACTGCT
The DNA here is from genome assembly GCA_000711775.1 of Oxytricha trifallax. Taxonomy (NCBI): domain Eukaryota; phylum Ciliophora; class Spirotrichea; order Sporadotrichida; family Oxytrichidae; genus Oxytricha; species Oxytricha trifallax. The sequence goes on from ARYC01002449.1 coordinate 49,159, forward strand.
TTAGGAGGTATTTTGTGATTTTATGATTAAAATTAGGGTGCTCCTAATTAAGTACTAGCTTTAATTAATGCTCCTAATTAAATACTAGCATTTTAGGAGCTGCTCCTAATTAAGTACGTACCAATTTAAATTTGAAAATATGGAACTATAACAGTAGAAATTGATATCAATCTCTCAAGTTTGAAACCAGTTCTCTAAACCTTCTCCATATCCTTCTTAGAGGTTGACCTCCTATAGGATGCCCATATTTAATAGTAAGCTTTACAGAGGTAAATAATTGAAATCAATAAACTTAAATTTGAATATCATTTCTAAGATCTGTAAGCAAGATGGAGTCAATGAATGATGCAATGAAAGAGTGCAAGCACAAGAATTGATTCAAAGATTTAGAAGCAAGGAGGATTTACCGCTACCTGGTGCAGCAAGGTAATGAACTCATAGTAACTAATCTTGATTATGTAGTTGGTTTGTTCCTCCCAACGATGGAAGGTACTAAAATTTCATTTTTAAGAGCCATACTCTGCGAAGAGAAGAAAGCATTAAAAACTTAAGATGTAAAGTTTGCAGAGATTCCAAACTATCCTGAAATCTCTGTCACTAATTTATATGATAATGCAATGAATGACCCAGAGTTCGTTGTACCTGCCTACAAAGAAGCAGTTGTCAAATAAACTTCCTGAAAGAAACTACTTCTTTGGCATACTTGCAACAATAAAAGGTGATTACTTGAAAGAAATTATTCAAGAATCTCATAAGAAAAGGTACAGCATCTCTTCAGAAGATAAGGATAAACAAGGGATCAAGATAAGTGAGAGCTGGCTATCAGAGCTGCAAAAGCATCCTTATATTTCAAGAAAGATTTGTAACTTAACTCTTTAGAAAAATCTGGAACTGGCATCTTCTTGATGAAGGAATAGAGCAAGCTTCACAGAGAGCGAAAGTCGCAGACAAATTATGAAGTTAGCAAGAGACTTTATTCAAATATTTAGCCTCCAGAGTCAATGAACATAGATGCTGGAGCTGGCAGCTAGAGAAGAAACCTGGGCCAAGCAAGCCTTAAGAGGAAGAAAGAAAAGCTAGCTCCTTCTAAAGAATTTTGAATGTGACTTAAATATTTATTAACTTAACTACAACTTATTTATATACATTCACTCTCCCTTCTTTAGCACACTTTTAAGCCAACTAATTATCTACTCTCTTCGCTTAACTTTTAATAATGTCTATAGTATCGATAGGTAGGTCATTCATCAAGTGGTATAGCAGCAGTTTCTTGTAATGACCTTTTCAAATACCCCAGTAGAACTCAATTCCATTAAACTATGGACTGTAAGGTACGTTGAACACTGCCGTTAAACTAAGTTGTTCATAACTCTTCCTTGTTTCTTTAGTCTTATGAACAGAAAGATTATCAACAAACAGTATAATCTCTTATTCAGGGTACTTCTCTCTCAGCTGCTCTAAGAACTTAATATACTGCTCTGTCTTAATAGAGCGAGGATGAATAACATAAGTTTCTAAACCAGTATCCTCACTAATTCCTCAAAGAATTGCCATTGTTTATACCTTGACTTTCTAGTCATACACTTCTATATTACTATGCCTCTTATACCAAGACTTCTAGATGAAAGTGTTGAAGGTAAACACAGCCTCGTCAGCATGTATAAATTTAATATTATTCTATTATGCTCTCTGCATTTAATTATATAAATATAATTTAGGTTATTGTTGTAAAATGGCAGAGTGAAATCAATCACTCTCTTGATACGATTCACACCTTTATAAGAGATACTATTTCGTTTATAAATGTTAGCAACAGACTATGAAGAGATCTTCAACTCAGGGAACTGGCGGTGAAACATAGTAGCTCGTTGGTCGAAAGAGAAGTGAGCCCAATACTTCAAAGTTTTCTCATTGATTAGATAGTCAGCATGATTCTATTGAAACTTTGACTTCCTCTAAGGCTTAGAATTCAACTATTATTGCTTTAGTTATACTGCTATAAAGACAGTGGGAGCGTATAGTTGATGGACTTCGCTTTAAGAGCAATGCAATTGACGTATAATTGAGTACTGGTTTGACTTATTCACTGCATATATCACATCCATATCGCAGTTTAAACACTAAATCTATATACTCTTCATCATAAATAGACCCCAAAAGCTTGCAATTTTAGTCTCGTATTTAATTAATAACCCCAACCCCTAACAAATTTCCTACAAATCAAAGCACTTATAAACCTCATTAAGGGGTTTTGGGGTTTTGATTGAAATAATAATAATAAAGTGATCTTTAGTTTTTAAATATAATTATTAATTTTTTAATATATAAATAGTATTGAGATTAAAATTAATAAATGATTCAAACGATTCTATCTAGATTAATAATAAGTATATATTGATTTATTTTTAATTAATTTAAAAAATATTTTATTTATGATCACTTTATAAGGATAATTTATTATCCACAAAATAGCCATATTAGGGATTAATTTAGAAAATATTCTTAAGATTTTAAATACAGTGAAATCTATATAATATTAAGATTAATTTGGAAAGGAAAATTTTTAATAATATTAACTTAGATTATTGAGGATAAGGCCATAATTAGTTGTTTTTATATGAATTATATTAGCATAAATATAGCATGATAAAAAGTAAGTTACTTGATAAATAATAAATAAAGAGTTATTTTTTTTTTACATTTTTTTATTTATACATTAAATGGACGCATCAACAACTTTTAGAAAGTTAATGATGCGCTTGATAAATATTATAATTTATTTTAAAATGCCTCATTCTAGAATTTAACTGATTTGGAGAAGAAAGATTCTTCTAAAAAAATAATTAAAAAAGAAATAACATAAATTTTATTTTATAATTTTATAGTTCAAAATTTTTATTTATTATTTAATTATAATGGTTTAAATTGTGTTATTTTAATCTAATAAGTTCTTGAAGTTTATTTAATGCTTTGTCAACTTATATAATTATTATTTATATTTAATTAATAATAATGTTTCTTTGTATTTTAAAATGCTAATTTCACTTATTATTTTATAGAGTAACTTTATAAAATAAGTTTTTGAATCATGTATAAATAAAAATAAATTTGAATTATTAAAACATAAATATTAATTAAATTTTGATAATTAAATTATTTAAAATTCAAATTTGTGAATACCAGTTGTCCAGAGTGATAGTAATCAAGTTTTTTTAATTAATTAAAATAAAATAATATAGAAATATAAACATTATTCTGAATAAAAAAAATTATTTGCAATGATTTTTTAAAATAATAATACACTAATCAATAATATAACTTTGATATTTTTTCTAATGTTTTTACTTAAAAAATTCAGAAAAATACCTATATATAAATTTAATCAAACTAAGATATTTATCTCTAAGCAATAGTAATTTGTGAAAAAATTAGATAATTTATAAAATTTTGAAGTATTTAAAGTATAACAAAATAAAACAAAGAAGAATTGAATTGAGTTGATTAATTAAAACATCAATCTATTAAAACCCCATAGATCAATTAAGACATTAGAATTGGGGTTAAGAACAATTAAATTAAGAATTAATTATTATTGGCGTATAACTATCATGTTTGGGCTAATTATTAAAACTATTGGCTCGATTAATTGTCCTTATAAAATAAACCAATCAGGGTTTGTATATTTGATTTTAGCCTTATAATAATTAATACTAGCCAATTATAATTAATTTTTAATCTAATTGTTCTTAACCCCAATTCTCATTTCTTAATTGATCTATGGGGTTTTATACAATCCAAAACTTCATTATAAATTTATTATATAAATTAAAAGTTCCCAATTAAAGCCTAAAACAATAATTCTTTTTTTAATTATTCACTATAATTTTAATTTAATTTGCCACAAATAAATTTGATTAAATTAAAAAGTTACTATAATTTAATATTCAAGTTATAACAATTTATTGTTTATATAAAAATAATACGATATAATATTTAATTTTTGTATATTGTAAGAATACAATCGATTTGAGAAAATAATTTAAATTAAATTAATTAAATATTAAAATCATGGCAGTTATAAAATCCAAAGTGACTCAAAATTCAAATATATGTCGATTCTACGGTAGATACCGCAATTTTAGCTGGACTTTACTATTGGCAATATACCTGAATCGTCCTAGGAAGCGAGATATTTTGATTTTGAGCTAACTCCCAAAAATATTAAAAGGGGTTTTTCTCGCTTGGGAGAAGAGATAAAATCATTATAGCAATAACAACCACCGTCTTATTTTTAATTCGCTATCCAGAGAGTATAATATTTTTAGGTTTTGGAGACATTTTCCAAAAACATAACTGAAGGTAATTAATAATTAATAAATTTTAATTTTAATTCATTTTCCCAAATCGAATGTATTCCTACAATAATAGAAATCTTAATAAATATTTGTTTTAATTCCATTTGTAGTGTTGGTTGATAATTATAATATTTTATTTTAATTTTTACTCTTATATTAATATTTATAATTTGTAGATAAAAGTAAAATTTAATCACATAAGATATTATAAATTATAATGATTATAATTAAAAATTTAGTTTTTGCAAATATTTTTTATTCAAAATTTTAAAGAGAAAATTTTAACAAAAAATATAAAGCTTAACATCTATTAATAATAATTTTTTTTAATAATAATTGAATATAAATGCAGCGAAATTTGTAAATATATCCGTATACTCTCGTTTGTAAAATATATTCTTTAAATTCAATTGTTTACTATTAATTTATGGTTAAAATCTAAATTAACTAGTAAATAGGATCTAACTCTAAACTTTTTTTATTTATTTTCAATCAATTTTTTATTAAAAATATCAAATTTGTTTAACTTCAATTTTAAATTTTGATAGCAAGAGCCAATTTATTTAAACTTATCTTTTTCATAGATGATTTCCAAGGATCAACTGGACTTAATTTATCGTTTTCTTCTCTCAAATCTTTAACAATTCTTTTTTTCATAAAGGAACTGCAAATTTATTTTTGTCTGAAGCGATGTTGTAAAGGCACTTCTAATCTATTGAAACGAATGAATCTGATTTATATAATTAAATATTAATATTAACATTAGCGAAATACATTCGAAATCGGAAAAAAATGAATATAAATAAAAAAAATTAAAATTATTGGCAGTTAACTTTGCGGAAACCTTAGCAATATAGTACTTGTTCGATAAAGATATCAACATCACCTGGGCTTTACTATTGCGGTACCCTATACGCTTCACCAGAGGGAGATAAATTAACTTTAATTTTGGTATTGAAATCAACTAAACAAATCACCTAATATTAAAATTAATTTATCTCGCTCTAGTGAAGCGTATAGGGTACCACAATAGTAAAGCCCAGCTCATGTTGATTTCTTTATCGAACAAGTACCATATTGCTAAGGTTGTCACAAAGTTGACTACCACTAACTATAATTGTTTATTTTTTTAAAATATTAATTTCATATATTCGAATGCCTTCTACATTATTAAATTCAATAATATATTTTTTATACATTTAATAATCTAGACAGATAGATTTGACTATAGGGTTTAAAAATTAAAAATAGTACTTTAAATATACTCATACAACTTTTTCTCATACATTTAAATTTTTTTATTAATATACTTATAATAATTATATATTTATCCTCACTATTTAGACTATCTAATAATGTCTGACTTAAATAAAAATTAATTTATTATTATTTATAATTTCATTATCTTAAATCTTATTTATTATAATTAAATTAATTTAATAAGTTAAATGTTTAATTTAGATCCCGATAGGTGATTATATTTTAAATATATTTTATTTTTTTGTATTTAGCATTTAAAAGTTTATTTAGAAAAAATAGGATAACTTCTTACAAACTTATATTTTTAACACAATTGCAGATTTTCAGGTGGTAGTTAATTGAAATTATCTTTTAAATCCAAAACATTTAATTAAATATTTTAGTTTTTATAGATTATTGGAATAGATAAATAATTTCTAATTTAAATATTTCTTTAATTTCCTTTTACAGTCTACTTTAAAATATTTTTGTTTAAAAAATAGAAAAAAGTTTCTTTGTAATCCTACTTTTATTAAAAAATATTTTGTTAGCTAATCATTTCTTATAATAATTTATAAGATATAATTTTATTCATTAAATTATTTATAGAATTGAGTTTAAAGAATATTTTTTATGGAATATTGATTTTTGGCTGTAATAAATTCAATTATTATAAAATATTATTTTTTCTGCGCTATAAAAATTCCCACCCCTTCAAAAACTAATTTTATAATGATTCCCTTTTGGAAAGAGAAATCTCAACAAATTTTAGATCTCCTAAGTAGATATTTTATAGATCATCGCTATTTTCAGTTTTTAACATGTAGTTTTTGTTGTTGATAAAAATATGATTAATATTCATTATAAATTATCGTTAATTATTTATGTGAGTTGATTGAGAATATAGAATTAAAAATTTTAATATAATTTTCTAAATGGAGTAAATTCAAATTTCTTAATTTTATATTTTAAACCATTTTTAATATATATTAATTTAATTAATTATTCTTAGCCATTTATTTTTTGTCTTAATTTTAAATGGGGTTTTAAAAATAATAAAATTTTGATTTACTGAGTATAATAATATTTTTTTAAAAAATTAGTATTCTCTTTAATTGATTTATACTTTTAATAAATGAATAAATTTTAAATTATACTTAAAATGAATTTAAAAATGAAGCGCTTGAATTAAAATTTTATATCAAATTAATGATATCTTATCAAAGTAATAATTCGATTCAAATATTTTGAATTATGGATAATAAAATTGATAATTCCTGCTTCTGGCCAATCTCCAGTATACCAGAAAGAGTAAGTTTAAATTATATAAATTATCAATATTTTACAAAAATAATTAATTTCTAATTTTGAAAATTTTTTTGTTTAGGAGTTTTAGTAAAAACCTTTAATTATAAATGGAAGTTTGTAAATTTGAATTAAGAAAATCTATCACAATTACCTTCTTTCCTTTTAATTATTAATAAATAAATTAAAATTTTTTTCATTGCTATAATGAATTAATGTCATTAGTTGATAATCTAATTTATGTAAATTTTTTTTAATTATTCTTTACTTCGGTTTAATCTTCATGAAATATTAGTTGATATTCCCAAAATGTAATCAGAAATTATATAAGCTCTCTTCTTTATATTATTTTATTTTTTAAGTCTATATTGATAAAAAATAAAATATTAAGAATTTTGAAAATTTTCCAATAAAATATTTGTCATTAATTAAATCTGTTTAAATTAATTAGTATTTGAGTGTGATAAAAATGATATAAATATTTGCATTATTTTTTTCATTATGACATTTACTAAGTCATATATAATGCATTATAGATTAAATATATACTTACTCTAAAATTAGTCACTTCATTAGTTGTCTGTTCACCCCGAGGTAGCCCCCACCCCTCCCCCCAGTCCATAAACCGAGGTACCACCCCCACCCCTCCCCCCACCTAAAAAATGAGGTAATCATAAAAATATCTTATATCATTTAAAAATTTAGATTTCTAAGGTTAACATAACTTTTTTATCTAGAATCTTCACATTACAATTTTTATAATTACTTACAAATTTAGTTTTTTTGCCTGCTCCGACTTTTTTTTATTTATCCATTACAACTAAATTTTTTTTTTTAATTTCAATTATATATAATTTTACAACCATCATTTTGATATTGAGTAACTGATATAAAAAAAAAATCTTATATATTTTCATAGAAATATTTTTTTAGGTTTTTAACTAAATAAATTTAACAATCTGATTTGAATATTCATTTAAAACATTATATTTTTATTTAAAATTAAAATAAATATAAAAAGTTATAATTTATTTTTAGTATTTTTCAAAAACATATATTATATGTAATTCAAAATGTAGTACAATGTTTATTTAGATTAATATCATCTAAATTGAAAAATTAAAGCTATAAAAAAATTATATTTATATTAGGTAGTTGAATGAATTATCATTATAAATCAGTTAATATTTTATAGTAGATTGTGTGATTATATATTAAAATCTTTAAGTTAATTTATTAATTATATAACTAAATTAGTACTCCATACATTTTAATGACAAATAATAAAAATTATAATTATTGAATATAAGGAAATTTAATAAAATCTTATTTTCTAAAATTCGCTAAAAAACTTTATTATATTATGAAGAAATTTTAAAATTAAATTGATAAAGATAGTTGATAATTTTGAAAAATTTTTTGATTAAAAAATTATTATAATTACAATACTATAAAAAATTGTGAATTAACATAATACAAATGAGGATATTTTAATACTTGGATAATTATTAATTTCAGAAATCAGTATAGATATAATTAATATATATTAATTTCTTTATAATTTAAAACTAATTATATTTTACAAAATTTATTCTAAAATTAAATTTTTTGTTAAAATGATTTTCATAAAAAGATTATTAATGATCATTATAAAGAAAATTATTGTTACTTAATTAAAAACCTCATATTGGAGATAAGTAACAACTTTTTAAGTTCCTATAATATGTTCTGTAAAATTTCCCAATTTCTAATTCTGCATGCAAATCTATTTAGTTTTCAATTTGCATATATACTAAAACTCTGTCTATTTTGGTAATTGTACATTTAATCTGATATTAGCCATATCTTCCTTGCATTCCTCTTAATCTCTGAATAAACTTTTACTACTTCACACTAATCTTATTGAATAATAAGCATGTTTATCCTACTTTGAATTTATTTAGCTCTTAATGTATTTTTTCTAAAGTTTTAATCATATTTTCTTTGACTTCTGCAAATAATTCCTAGCTTTCTGAATTAAAAACTTCTCTTGGTATATGTTTAGTGGTAGTATGCTTTAAATTATTAAGGTGCATAAGAAAATCTAAAATCACTTCTTTAACATCAAAGTCTTTTTATTTTTTTTACGAGGTATTTAATAGATTTGTCTTAATTGTTTTATTAAACGCTTCTACACACCCCTAAGCTCTTGGATTATATGGGCGAGAAGTAAAATGCTTAATACTTGGATTATTTAATAGAAATTCTTTCATTTTCTTGTTGCAAAATTCTAAACCATTATCAGACTAAATTATTTTAGGCTTTCCATATTAACTTATATAATTTTTCAGTAATTTCACTATAGTATCTGCATTTTTGTTTTTAATTGGGAAGGCCTACGCAAATTTGGAAAAATGATCTACGATACAAAGCATATATGGATATTTTGTTTTAAAGAATGATATATCGGTAGTATCTATTTATATTCTTTCTCTTGGTTTTGATGATATTAAGATTTAAAATTATTATTTCTTGGGCTGTTTAACATTTCTTTTCAACATACATTCTTAACAGTTCAATACATATTTCTAAATATCTTTTTCTAAACCATAGTAATTAATGTTTAATTGGTTTTTTATAAAATCTAAAGTTTATTACACATTTAAATGTAATCCTGTATTCTACTACGATCTGTGAGAATTACTAATTATATCTAGTATTTCATAAGTATATGGTATTATGTATTATTTTTGATCATTTCTATTTGATAAATCTTTCATACTAAATCTCGAATCACTTTATAAACTAAATATTTCTGAGTTAATTTATGGCTAATAATCTTAAACTTTCTTATGAAAATCTCTTTTCTTGCTTTTTGTAGTATTTCTTTTTGAATTGGAGACAGGATTAATTTTATTTAATACGTAATCATAATATTACTAATATCTATTAGTACTTTGCTGAATTGCTGGAAATTGTTTGAATTTTGTTGGCTAAAATTTTAACATTAAAAGCTTAATTTCATCATTATTTTCATTTTAATCATTAATTTCTTTTGAATCAACTTCAATTTGAAATAAACTATTAATTTTATTTTGCTAAAATCTTAAATTTAATCATTTTTAGCTTGGTATTTTTCTTTAACTTTTCTATTTACTAATTATTTTCAATAATAACTTGGAAATGCTCATTTCTGTAAAAAATTCTTATTGGATTCACATATCTTGACTAATTAATTGTGTATAATGGTTCTTAATTCAGATTATTATAAATAAGAATTTAAACTCTAAACTATTACTGATCGCTCTTAATTCTATAAATGAACCCCATTATGAATCTTATGACATGTTTTGTATGTAATTCTCAAACTAATATTCTGTATTTTAAAGAATAATTGGTTCATATATGTGTTAATTGGCTCTGATATAGGTAACCACCATTTATCTCAATAAATTATATTGATTTTAAGGATAATTTAAAGCTACTAATATAGCACGAAATAAGCAATTTCCATCTCCTTGTACATTTTATACTATTTATTCTTGATTTTAAATTTAATCATTAATTGTTTCTATTGCTAATTAATCTATTTAATCATCATTTTCTGAATATTTTTCTGAGTATTATGAAATACTAAAGTTTTCTTGATTTTCTTCTTCATTTTAATCATTAAGGAAATCCTTTATTGAAACTAATTACTCATCAATTTTATCATTAAAATCATTTAAATTTATAAATGTATTAATTTACTCAGAGTCTTCATTTTATTTTCTCTTTTTAAGAACTTAAGACTTTGGGATATTTATTTCCAAATTCGTAAAATAATCTTCCAATTTTGAAACAATTTAATCATCAATTTGTAAACTTTAAGAAATTTATGATAGTTTCCTTTTTTTATTTTGAATCTTTTTGTGAGAAGATTTCTTTTTCTGTTATTTTTTGTTTGATTTTTTCTTTCCCATTATAATTTCAAAATACTAAAAATAAATTATAACTTTTTATAATTATTTTAATTTTAAATAAAAATATAATGTTTTAAATGAATATTCAAATCAGATTGTTAAATTTATTTAGTTAAAAACCTAAAAAAATATTTCTATGAAAATATATAAGATTTTTTTTTTATATCAGTTACTCAATATCAAAATGATGGTTGTAAAATTATATATAATTGAAATTAAAAAAAAAAATTTAGTTGTAATGGATAAATAAAAAAAAGTCGGAGCAGGCAAAAAAACTAAATTTGTAAGTAATTATAAAAATTGTAATGTGAAGATTCTAGATAAAAAAGTTATGTTAACCTTAGAAATCTAAATTTTTAAATGATATAAGATATTTTTATGATTACCTCATTTTTTAGGTGGGGGGAGGGGTGGGGGTGGTACCTCGGTTTATGGACTGGGAGGGGTGGGGTACCTTGGGGTGAACAGTTGTCCTTGCTCAAAATTTGATGCTTTTTTTAATTTTTAATTATAATAAGGAAATTATAATAACATTGGGTTAATTCATCATTTAATATATTTTTTGATATTATTATTTATGATTAATATTTATAATAGGATTTAAAAAATGTGTCATTAATTGTAAAATTAATTATTGTTACCATTTTTCTATCATAATCCATAAATTATTTTAAAATGAAAAGCATTAGAAGATATAAATTAAAATTAATCTTTTAAATCCGTATATTGCTTTGAATTCTTTTTAGAATAAAGCTAATTTTTATAATTGTCCATGTTAAACACACTTTTAATAGTTTGATTTACTTATATTTTTAACAGTACTTAGAGTTGATGTTAAATAAAAATTATTCAAACATTTGCTTAAGCTTCAACCTTTGAAATTGTTGAAGCTCGATTCAACCTATTATAAGGTTGAAGATTGAACATTAATTAAGCTATATATTAATAATGATAAAAAGACATTAATTGCTAAAACAGTTTGGTTTTATGTATAAAAGAGTAAATTTAATTAAAATAGGAGTTTTTGAAAAAGTTAATTTAAATTCAAATCATTAAATAATTATTAAAGGAATTTGGTTGCTTTTCATTTATTACACGGAGTACATATATATATATATAAGGCCCTCTATCACAAAACAGAAAGCAACCAAATCTAGAGGGTCAGTATTTAAGACTTTTAATATTATTAATCAAACTTAAAAATTATTCCTAACAGTATCTCTAGAGCCAGCTAATGCAAGACCCCTACTCGCACCCAATGGACGACCACAATCAATACCCAGCCTCGCGATCAGTACAGCTGTCGCCCTCCGTGCTGCCCCCAGGGTTGGAGATTGACCATCAGCAAGAGCCAACGATGAGCTGGTCAGTGCTGGCCCCCAAGATGACATGCTTGCTGGAGAACATGAGACTTCAAGGACACAACACGAAGAGCATGTTAGGCCTAATGTCGACCCTTTACGACCCACACACACCATCTACTGCCACCGGGACCGCATCCAGCAGACCGTGGAGTGCCACCTGGCCAGGAGGCGGCTGACATTCGCGTTGAGGACGCCCAGCAAAAAGGGGAAGGAGGCCATTGGAGACTTGAAGATTAAGGAAGAAGTCTAGTAGTAATCACTTACTACATAGGACGCGCCCAAGGCTCGAGGTGGGGGCCCTATCTAGTACATGGTCAACAAGCAGCGACAGATATCCACGATTGGTCGACACCTGTTCACATCAGCGCAATAGGAGTTCACCCAGACTGGTCACTCGCCCTCAGTGGTGCCCTTCAACGAATGTGCCGATCCGTTCGAAAGCTGCTGACCGAATGAGAAGCCTTGACCTGCCTAACGGCTAGCTATAAGCATGCTTTTGATTTCCTCTAAACAGAAAGGGGATCCGCCAAGGGCATCCCGCCGCACAAATGGGGAAGAGAACTGGCCAATAGAGGAAGGGGAGAAGCCTGGAGGGATCTGCAGGTATATTGTCTAGGAGATCATCAACAACGTTCCAACTGCCAAGGTAATGGGTCTCAGGGCGCTCGCTCAATGCCATAGGATAGTTCCCTCAAATAAAGATGTTCACTTATCTCGGCCCCTGGGACACTTGTCTCAGTCGGGGACCCCACTTCCGTAGAGACAAACATGGAGAATCGAGTGGTGCCCATGGCCGCCCCCCTGTCGAAGATCTTCCCGTGATTTCCCCTTCAATACTGATTCGAAAAAAATCCCGAGATGCCAAATGTGAAGACCAGCCTCCAGCTGATGAATAAGTCAAGGGGGAGAGGAGAAACCCGTGAATGGGGATGTTATTGAGGAGGGAGAGCCAGAGAAGCGCGAGAGAAGAGACGATGACGATGACAACTACAGGGGATGATGCAGGGCTGGCTGCGAAGGGTGCAGAGGCGGCAGAGATGGCTTCAGAGGACAACACTAAGATGGCAGATGCCTTGGAGTAGACCACAAAGAGATAGATCTGAAGAGTAACAATAGGTAGACGATGAAGATCGGGGTTTCAACTACTCAGAACTAATCCACAATAAACTTGGTAGAAGAACCATCAAGATGGAAGACTTAGGCACACATTCGATTGATGAACAGACATATCAGCACTCCATAAGCAAACAATGAATAAGATAATAGTAGAATTGATCAATCACGGCAATTTGAAATTAAAGCATGAAATGCAAGTAAAACTACATGTCATTTTTGAAATATTCGGGGTTTGTTTTTATAGTATTCCTTCTACATATAATAACTCAATCTATCATTTTCAATTAAAATTTTCATTCATCCTAATTTTCACACTATTTTATTTATACTATTTCCTTATATAATTAAAAGATCCTTAAGCATCTATATATAAACCTATTTGGATTTTTAGGGTGTCTTTTTATTGAATCCTTAATCAAATTATATGGACATAAAATAGTTCAAGTGTCACCATAGATCATAGTTCTAAATTAATTTAGATTTATTAAATTTTCATATGGAATTAAAGATTATTTAAAATATCAATTAATCATTTTAAAATTATTTTCAAGCTTCAACCTTTGAAAAAGTTGATGCGAGCTCCAATGTTTTAAAAGGTTGAGGCTTTATGATGAATACATTGATCATTATTGATCTTGAATTAAAAATTTAATATTTATTTATAAATATTAAAATACATTTTAAAAATTTAAATTTTATTTATTCTTATCTTTTCCTTTGCCTGCTACTAGGAATCTATCAAGCATGGCTTTTTATAATTATCTACTTCTGAGTTATTTATGAATGTTTCATAGAATTGTTTTTAAAAAATAGAAGGAAAGCTTTCAATTAATTAATATTGAATAAATAACAATTAAAATTAATAGTTGTTAAATTTGTAGAGGCCTTGTAAGTATGGTACTAGTTCGATAAAAATAAAAAATCAACTGGACTTTAATATTGGTGGTACCCCTCTGTCGCTTTCCAATCGCGAGATTAATTTACTTGAATTTAGCTTCTCTTTTAATCAACTAAAAAATCATTCAAAATTAAGTAGAATTATAATGTTTTAGGGATACGATAGAAGATACTGTCAATTGTAAAATCCAGTTGATTTTGAAATCTCAATCGAACAAATACCATATTCAATAGATATCGACATAGTTAACTGCCACGAATTTAATTTAATCTGAACTGTTTTTTAATTACTTTCCGAAATATTTTTTTTCCTACAATAACATATCACTTAAGTTTATTACTGTACTAAAAAGAGTATTATGAATTAAAATAACATATTTATATTAAAGCTACAATTATTTGTGCTGAGTTAAGTAAAGTGAGATGTACAATTAATAAAAAGCATTTATATTAATAATATTTATTATACAAAACCAAAAGTTAAAAATATATTAATATATCTTAACAAATAAACTACTCCCAATAAGTTACAAGCAATTTATATGCCTAAATTTTTACTAGTTTGTTATCGCACTCCTTATCAATGTGCATTCTAAGTCCTGTTCTAACGAGCTCTAACTCCTAATAATAAAAATGAGTAAGATGTCTTTTTTGTAATTGAAAATTTTTGTTAGTGTAAAGGGAATTTTACATCTCCATTTTAAGTTTATTATATTAATTTAATAATTAATATTCAGTAATTAATATTTTCATATTATAAATTATGACTCCTGATTTTAATTATATAAATTTTTCTGAAATTTTTATCAATAGTATAATATTCGAAATATAAATATAGATATCTGCTTAATTTATATTTTTTTAACTTTTGGAGATGGTGTACAAGAATTATTTTAGTATTTATTTAAAATAATAATGCAAGGTTTCAAAAGAAGGATTTTTTTAATTTAATAAGGGTTGTAAATTCGCAATATTTTTATGAAATTTTTCAAAAATATATAATAATTTTTGAGTTTAAAATTGAAACATTTAGTAAAAATAATCATTAATGCTTAGAGCTTTTCAAATTACTTTTATTGATAAATAGGACAAAATATACTAAATTTTATAAATTAATACTTGCAAAATCGGCATTAAAAAAAATAGCTCAAAAATGCATTGAATTTTAGACCAAAAGTTAAAATTGATTTTTAGGATAAATTTATAAAATTTATTTAATATGAATTAATGATTTTATATAACTAATTAATGAGAAAAATAATCTCACTATTTAAATAATTTATCAAGTGGAATGATAATTTGTTTATAAAACATGAAAATTTATAAATTGTATAAAAATTGCAAAATTTTTAATATTGATGCAATTAGAAATCTAAACAATGCAATCTAATTCTTTTTTATTTCTCATTAAGTATAATAATTTTTTATTTTAAAATTTAATCTGGTATTTGAACTTATTGATAAGTAAATAAAATACTTTTATTTTTATTTTTAAAATACGGTTAATCTGTGCAATATTCAATATCGTTTGATGACACTCCTCCAGCTATAAGCATTCCAAAAATAACTTATTCGTCTAATTTCATTTTAAAATAATTAAATTAACCCACAATTATTATTTAAATATAAATTATTTTATTAAATATATTTGTTCTGATTAAATCCTCCTTCTAACCTCCTATAATTAGTTTTTTTTTTACAATTTATTGAAAATAGATTGCTATTCTTAAAATTCAACCTTTTGTACATCTACATATCATTTATAATTATTAATATAAATAAATATAATAAATAAGTTTCTTTAAAGAAATCAAGCAATTTATATATTTATTATATATTCAGCTAAAATATCATAATTTTAAGTAAATTAATTATTTTATTTAATCATCATTCTAAATAAATCAATAATTGATTACTCTATTCATATTTTTAGGTACTCTGTCGCATTTAAGATGTTTTGGTGTAGAGAACCTTAATTATATTAATTATTGATTTAATTAGAATGATGATTATATTAAATAATTAATTTAACTAAAATTATGATATCTTAGCAAGATATATATTAAAAAGTGCAAAACATGATTCCATTTTGAAATATAAAATTAATATTTATTTATATTAGCAAACATGAATTGATATGCAGATGTACATAAAGTGCTATATTCAGAGCTAACAATATATTCTAAATTAAAAAATAGTTTATTAAATGGGAAGAAACTTCATATTTATTTTGAAGGGGATGTTGGGAGAGAGTTAGTATAAGTGAAGGGTCTTAGTCGAAATATATTTTAATTTCAGTTCATTTACTTAGAATTAGATATTGATTTCTTACAATTATTAATTTGCAACTATATACGTTCCAATCTTTAGCTTTTAACTTTGTTTTGACTCTAATAATGTAGTACTAAATAATTATTTTATTTTCAATTAATATTGAACTTATTAAATATTTTTATAATAGAATAATTTAAAAAATAAATAAACATTTGAAATAAGAAATTAATAATCAAACCCCAAAACCCCTTAGTGAGGTTTATAAGTGCTTTGATTTGTAGGGTATAGTTGGGGTCTTATTGGGGTTAGTAGAAATTAGGCCAATTTGCAAAATGAGAAATAAAAATTAGCGAAATTTAGGGTCAATTTATGATGAGTAATATTTAGATTTCTGCTTAAGCTTAGGTATAGTACAAGTATTAATATAGACTAAGCCAAACCTGCACTAAATTATGCAGCAATAGCAAAGTTATTACGCAAGAGTGCCTCAACGGTTAGGTATCACTGCTTGCTAGCTGTTTAGCATTTTAATTCTGGTTGTTGAACGCATACTGCAAGAAAATAAAAGTTCTCTCAGGCTCATATTGACTTCCACTGCGACTATAAGACTTTGAAGTATTGGGCACACTTTCCATTAGACTAACGAGCTGTGATGTTTCATCGCAGGTTTCCTGACATGCATATATCTCCATAAACTATAGCCAACATTTATAGAAGAAATGGTATTACTTTCAAGACTGTCAACAGAGTGAGAGAGTAATTAATTTTACAGTGCTATTTTTATAGTATTAATTTAAACTATATATATGATTAAATGCAGAGAGCTATTACTAATAACATCAAGTT